>CM031237.1:137065631-137310631 GCA_018340775.1 Taxus wallichiana var. yunnanensis
AATCGGTCATTAGAATATGAAGTCATAGCCATGTGGCAATGTTTTAGATACAAGTAGGGGTTTATACCATCGAACTATGAAAAGGTAGGAATGTTAAAATCCTTAGGTAATTCTGAGTTTAGGAATAGGGTTTCCATTAAAATAAAAAAATTTCAATGGAAGCATAGTAGGCATCACTTTTTAATGTGAGTGATTTAACCGGAGAGTGTAAGTGACGCACAACATGCATGCAAGAAAAGATGTCATGTGAAGGGATGGTAGAGGATGGAAATAATGTGTTAAGTAGTAGTATCTTGCCATTACGAGTAATTATAGTGATATCGACTAGAGACAAAGGAAATTTCGATGCTAAAAAGAACACTAGGTGTAGGTTCTAAAGAATCTATATGTGATGAAGGACATCAAACATCCGTAGAAGTAGTAGTAATAGCATTGGAAACATCCTTATGAGATGAAGTGATAGATGGAGACACTATGAGAGGAGGAGACAATCTAAAAGAAGGATATTAATCATGCATGGTGTTAGATAAAACCTCAGGAGAAGATAAAAATGGAGTAGGAGAATGACACTCGGGAGTATTTAAATTAGCAAAAATTATGAATATCAATTATTTCATCGAAATCAGATAGAGACTCAAATATGACAATTTCATTAAGTGTATCATCAATATAGTATGAAGGAGTATGTGAACTAGTATGCGATGTATTAGAAATAGGAGAAGCATGAGATGTAGCTATAGTAGTGGTCTGACTAGGAGGATAATCAGTATACACATGTGTACTATCATCAAGACCAAGCATGAAATAAATAAGAGAATCATCTATAATTTCTTTAGAAATGTCAAAAGGAGGATCATGACTAACCATATAACATGGTGTATAACGAGTGAAGCTCATCACATCAGAAACAATGCCAATAGTAGAGTTTTTAAAGGTAGTAACGTACATGGCATTTTTGAGATAAGAGTTATTTGTTAATATAATATGACATATTAACATGGCTATACAGAGTTGTGAGATCAATGATAGTGGCCTCATCATAGATTGGATTGACACTAACATGAGGCATGATGAGCCAAGAAGGAGAATAGCTATCCTTAGCCATTAAGATTTTAGTGGATCCTAGGGGAAAATGTTCTAATCTACTAGTTCACCAAAATAATTTTATAAAATATGAATTTTATTATGAATCTAAGAGTACAAAAATGTAAAAAATGAAATATAGATTCTAAGTAATTTATTTGATATTTTAAATGAAATGAAATGAAATGGGAAAGGTACTTACCTAAATTGGACTTACCTCACAATGATCTAGGACTAAAAAAGTGATAGAATGGAGGAACAAATCCTCACAATGAACCTCTAAGAATTGCGGTGGAGGTAGACATGACCAAACCGGGGTGCTTGAGGAAGGATGAGGGTTACTAGGGCACCCTCATCTAAAATCTTATCACCCTGGTTTGTGGAATAACAAAGAATCTTATCATGGTTTTGTTGTTAGGTCTTCATAGTATATTGTATTTTTCACATGGATGTCACACTTGTTTCACGATGTAATCATAAACCTGTAATAATGAATCACAACTAAGTGTTGCACTACATCTAAAACCCAATGTAGTTTTTTGTACTTGTGTGTGTAATAATGTGCCTAGGTTTCCTTAGTGCCGATGATTTAAGGATAATGGGAAGTAGCTACATAAAATGTAAAATGGTGGATAAAATAGGCTAAACTCCCTTTTCTATATAGTGTGTGATGTACAATAGCTCCCAAACATAATCCCATTCCCTATGTAGATAATTATCCCTTGATGGAAATAGTATGCCCCTAAGGTAGCATGTATGTTGTGTTTATATTGGGATTTCTTGTTCAAATTTAAACACTAATGACCTAACATGCCAACTAGTACCTCAGAGATGAGATGAAAAACTTAAAATACTAAGCTCAAATGTCAAAAATAAAACCATGTGTGATGGGGAAGAAAGAACCTATATGGAAGGATCAAAGTGCACCCCATGTTCCCTAATACCTCTCTAGGAACCCTAGTTAGATACATGTGATGATAAATGAGTGAGTATTGATAGATATAAATCCTTGAGAACTGATTGCAATTGTGTGAGTGAGTGATAAACGTATAAGACCAATAACGGTAAATACCAACAATACATACGAATGGACTAACGGATGGCTCATCGGTGAATACTTTTCTTATGCAAGATCCATATACAAATGAACATAATTGGTGGGATAATAATAGTAGTAAATGCATGATTTTTAACTACCACAACCAAGCATCTTCATGTGGTGAATTTTGGAGTTTTTTGTGAATGGATTTGGATCTTTACATGTGTTGTCTGGAAATTTTCATGGATCTTATTACTTGGAAAAAAAAAAAATCCCTAAAAAATTGGGCATGTTGCTCCCTATGTAGGGAGGCTTTTACACTTTTATTTTAATTTTAATTTTTCATGTAAACTCGTAAGAATCATAGGATTGTCAAAGAGATTTTGTTTTGTTGTAAAACCTCCTTGATAATCCTTGTACATTTTTTTTTAAAGGAGTTGTGGGTGTGATATTTTTTTATCCTATTATTTTCAATAATAATGAAATGGATAGTTCTTGTTACTCCTCTTGTATTCTTGGGGATGAAACTAATAAATTATTAGTGTATAAAGTAGGATTTTTATTAACATACTTGGTCTCTCACTAAATATTACTTGGGATTAACCTCTTGTTTGGTAGATTACAACACCTCCAAAATTTGGAAATGATTAAAACATTAAAATAGAATTTATATCTCTCCGATCGGATAAAATTGTAATATATATTTATTGTTCGATGGCTCAAGTTAATAAATAAGTTAGATACAAATTGAGTTATGCATTCCTTTAATTTTTATAATCAACTTTGATTGACGTATATTTCCTCTTAGAATCATTTTTGGATATTATTTTCAAGTTTTCATATTTATAGAAAAACTTAGCTTTGGTTTAACTCATGTTGTAAGAATATTTTTCTATTGGGTTTAATGTGCTTAAAGGAAGTAGCTAGAAACTTATCCTTCTTCATAATTTCCTCAACTTCATGATGAAAACATATATTAATATAGAATTTAACTCCTTACCTCTTTTGATTCACCATACTCGATTAACCAATCATACTTTTCATAAAACTCCTTTGTCTTCGACATGTGTGGTTTAGAAATTTTATTCCATTCCTTAAAATGGGATATTACAATTTTTTTTTTAAATGTAGTTAGTGCTAATATGCATAAAGTTTGAAGGATGATATAATAATAATTTTTTTGTTTATTTATGAAACTTGAATGTTTTTAATTACACAAGGAAGAATATCTCGCACTAGTAAATTCATGTATTTTTATTAGATAATGTAATAAATTTGTTTAGAGGGCCCAAAACCCATAAAAAAATAAAAGAAAAATTATATTACATTGAGGAATAAAATAAATGGCCTCTCCTAGAGGAAAAAAGAGACTACCAAATCCTGAAACAAATAAAATAAAACATCTCTTCCCAAAACCGTGAAGGTTAGGTCGAAAATACTTGACCGGAACAATTCCAAAATTCTCTTGAAAAAAATTTGAGTAACATGTGTGAACAAGAAAGATTTTTGGATGGATCATAGTCTACCCATTCTCATCCACCACGGAATCTACAAACCCCCTCTTCATTCATCCATCCATCACCCCATGTTCCTTCCGATAACTACAACACACTTTCCCTCCTTGTCATCCCTCAACCCACTATTGTCCACCAATCATTCACCAACAACTAATTGTCCTCTAGGTATAGATCCACTAACCAATAAAAAGAGGGATTCAAATTTAGAATTAGGATATCCATCCCCTAGAGAACTAGTGTGACTTATCACCAAAGAGGTAGTCCCCAACAAGGCATCCCACCCCCTCCGCCTAATGACTCACTCCAATCCTATTTGGCACAAAATTCGTAGACTCAACAAAGAGGGTTTCTACCTTCATGCATGTGTGAATCATTCTCATCTTTGACATCAAAATATTAAGAATATGACTCATCATTCCTTGACTCGTCATTTATTTTGTTAAACGCATGCTCTAAAAGGGGGTCTTCATCACCAAAAAAATGTCATCGACTCATATCTACATCTTCTTAATTTTTGCTAAAAATTTATGAGCTCTCAAGTTTAATCGATCTTTCCAATTTATCTTCTAGGGATTTGAAAAAGAATCTTTTTAGTATTTTGGAACCCACAAGGATGTTAATGCACAAAAAGTAAAGACCAATCTTGAATGTTCCCTTGTGGTAAGTGTTATCCCAATTTTTACCCCTGATAAAAAATTTCAAACACGACCCCACATAGAAGAAACAAGAGAACTTGTATTCAAATCCAACAATCAAGAAACAAAGGGACCCTACAATGGAGGAGTAAGGTCTATAAAGGATCAAGCAACGTGCGCATAGAAGAAATATAAAGGTCACTTTGCCACACGAGTCCATGTTTTAAATCTAACAATCAAGTTGCAGACGGGCTCGAAAATGGAGAAACAGGGCTGGCTAAGGAGGAAAATAGTGTCAAAGAAACCATAGGCCTAAAGGAGAGGAATGGGGATCATGTTCAAAGTCTTTAGGCTTCAAAAATGATTCAAAGTGAGCCCAAATTGGCTAAGTATGCAAGATTCAGTGGAAGATTCCAAGTTTCCCATCGGCACATCTCTAAAAAATAAATCCAAAGAGGAGACTCAAACAAGCACCAAGCCTCCACGTGTGAAGACTCCCTCAAAAGTCACACCAGCCATTGAAAAGTATTCGACTCAGCAGAAGGTGCCAAGTGTCCAAATGGCATTACTACAAAGATAAATCCAAAGAGCAGTGAACTAAATGAGCACTTGCTCACCACGTAGTCCAAGTTAAAAAATGGGACATAGTGGGCCTAAAATGACTAAGTATAAAGGTGTTGGCAGAAGAATCCACGTGTTAACACAATGCTACTTAAAAAGTAAAATTTCAAGGAGGTTTCAAAATGAGCATGGGCTTGCCACATGCTCTAGGTCTAAAAAAGGGACATATTCTCGGGGTTAAATAGTCAAAGATGAGGCAAAGCCAATGAAAGGAGCCAAGTGTCAGCACGGTGCTACTTCAAAGGTAAAATCCTTAGTGGGTTTTTAAACAAGTGCCAAACCTCCATGTGTCCAAGGTCAGACTTATGGCCTCACCAAGAAAAAAGGACATAACAAAAAATAAGGAAATAGAGAAATCCGTGGAAGGCGCCAAGTGTCTCTTCGGCAGAATTTTCAAAAGGTAAATCTATAAGTGGTCCCCTAACTATCGCCATGTGGTCATGTTGAAAAGTCAAAGTGGGAAGGTAGGTCATCGGAGGCAAGTTGAATTTTTTTCCTCAAGAAGGCATAAAGTGAAAAAATGAGCTACACCTCCGCCGATGCCCAAGGAGCCACATGTCAAGCCTAAATTTCATGCAGGCGGTGGGCTTGGGAAGGATTTTTTTCCCAAATGGAAAATGTGGACGAGTGGGCCCGAAGATGGTTTTTTGACAAAAATTAATTTTGGGGCTGCGAGGCAATTTTTGCATTTTGTAATTTTTTGTGTCAAAAGAACAAAAGTGAGTTTTAGGCCCGTGGACTAGTTCTACTAACTAGTTTTCACCATTTTTGTACGGACTTGACTCAAACATTCAAATGGACATATCTTTCGATCTAGTGCTTGAAAGTCAATGAATTTGGCACCGTTGGAAAGGTCTCGACCTCATCTATGCCATGGGAGCCTGAAAATTTAATTTTTATGAGGTTAGGTGGGTGAAAAATATGAAAACATATTCTAGGCCATTAATCTAGAATCGATTGCTTAAACTACTAGATCCTATGTGATTCAATCCATCATTCTTCCTTATTTAACATGCCGAACAGACATAGGGAACTAGACTCAAAATATTGTGAGTGGATTCATGGCAGGAATTAATGGTTGGTGGTGGGATTTTAGGAACAGAGTCAAGTTTCTCTTCTTTCCCTCCGATTTTCATCATCTATATATTGTAATAGTTCTCATTTAAGAGGGATAGACATTCTAGGTGTAGGGAAATTCTTTCAAAGTCATTTCCGGCTCCATTTGAGCCGTAAGCCTTCTTCAACGCCTTTGGAGAGTGTATTTGTGCCTGTGAGCACCACATGTAATAGTATGTGCACCTTATAAAGAAATAAAATCTTTTTTTCGTGGCGTATTTCGACCCTTGGCATCATTTTTTTGTTTCTCTATGCCTCTTTGTCTCATGTTTTCTCCCTATGTATGTATTTCACATTTACAGGTGTAAGATGTCGTGCTTCATGGAGTTTCGATGGTGGATTTAGATTTGGGTCTGTGTCACTTCTATCTGACCTCTCTCAGTCCCCTTTTCCCTATTTCATTCTCCCTCAATGAGTATCTCACCACTTCCTTTTCTAGTGTATCACTACTTAGTGTAGGCTCTTTCACCCTCTCTCTCTCTCTCCTTGTCCCCTTGGAATGGTTAGATTAGGATTAGTTAGATTCTACCTGCACTGGAGTAGCTTGTGGTAGGTAGATTAGGAAGCAAGAACTAACTTTCTTTGGAGGTCCATCTCAAGTTTTCCAAGTCCCATAGCTTGAGAGATGGTCCCATGTTGTGTAATCACACCAAATTGCCCACTCATAACCAGGTCATTAGGGGATGTTGTTATTCTACACTAAGAGTTTTGCCATGCTTGGAGGGACAGATTTGAATCACCTTACCACTTTGTCATAGCAATTTGGTGTGTTCTGTTAAGGTTGATCCTTTTTAGGGACATTTAAGAACATCTAGTGACTCCATCTAGTCAATAACCCATCTCGAAGTTGTAGACCTTTTTTCATCCATTTCCACTCATTTTCAACCATTTTCTTCTTCCATCTCTTTTATTTTCTTCCATTCGATGAATTTGTACAATCATGACTTCATTCCCATCATGGATCTCACACTTGCAGTAGCAATGTAGTCTACCTCCAATGCATTTCCCAACTCCTCTAGATCAGCATTATGACTAGATCCAAAACCATTATACTTAGCCATATGAGGAGTTTCAAGACCGGTTTGGCCATGAATCTTATCAAGATCAAGGGGACACATACAATGGTGACAGCTACATAGATAATGTTGGTTTTCTAGAGAAGATCCAAGGAATGGAGGCTAATATGGTATAGTCCATGGGTATAGCAAAGATGAAGGCATTCGTGATTGGTTTCAGGGCACCTTGTCCATGGGGACACCCTTTCCAAAGACATTACAACCCTCAAGAGAAGCTTGAGTTCATGGTTCAAGTGTTGCCTTAGCTTGCACATTGGATTGAGGATATTGAGGCTTATGAGTTGGACACATGACAACCCTGTCAATGGGTAAGTTCACCAGATCCCTGTCCTTCATTTTCTCTTTCTCAAACTTTATCATTTCAGCAGTTTTAAGAGTTAAGCCACTCATTTTTGTCCCAAGTGTTGATTTCTCTTCTCCATCTCCCAATCTTCCATCCCACCTTAGTTCTTCTACCCTTTTCCTATTATATATATCTACCCCCATGTAAATACACACAATAGCAGAATATGGAAATCAAGGAAAATTTAAATCCTTCATTCCAGGTTTCAGCGGCTGCATTGCATGCCTCTACTCCTGCCAAGGTCCTTTCGGGTTTTCATGCATGCAAAAAAAGTCTAGAATTCTGAATCCTTCATTTTAGGTTTTAGAGGTTGCCAAACAAGTCCCCAGATCGAAATCCTTCATTTTGGGTTTTGGGGGATGCATTGCATGGCTGAAAACCTAACACAAGGGATTTTGGGTTTCAGGCTTTAGGAAACATGAAACATGAACCATGAAAATTGTAAGACATGTCCCGATGCTTGGGAGTTTTGAAAACCCAAAACACTACCTAGGAAAATCAGGTTTTGAAGTCGGGGAAACAAGTTGGGAAAGCATGGGGCGAAAACATGTCGAGCCACCTTCAAAACCCAATGCATATGCAAGTCCAACTTTTGAAGTGGGTTTTGGGAAAACATAAGCATCAAACACATGTCGAGGCACCCTCCAAACCCGATGCAAATGCAAAGGAGAACCTCGAACCCGACAGGAAGCAGACCCTGATGCGGGAAATATTCAAATGGCCATAACTTTTCACAGGGAGCTCGGATTCACGCAAGAGAGGAATTTTTGGAAATCTTACAGGGTCCTCTATCCAACTATAATTGGATATATTTATTTGGGTGAGAAAAATTCTTCAAAAATTCAAAATATAATTCGCCATTTTTAGGGTTTGCCAGGGTTCTCACCTACCGCCATAATGAGATGAATTAAATGCAATTTAGAAGTGGTTGGGGTAGAATTCGAATTCCTCTCTTCTCCCTTTCTTTTTATTCGTATAAATTGTAAGGAGGGGCATATTTATAAAGGATGGACATTTTTTTTTTTCCTCCCTTCTTCTCTTATCAGCAAGTGGATTTGTGGAGTTCCAAACCTCCCATTCAAATTGTAGTACATGTTTGTGCCTCTTGGTCATTGTAATGGACTATATCAATATTTGGAACAATAAAAACAAAGTTTATGGATGATTTTAACCCTCTCTTGTATTCATTGTGTTCAAGTGATCTCTCACTACAATTTTGGTTACTTGTGCATGTTTATTGTATTGCATTTTTATGTTTTGTGTTTATTGGCAAAGCAGTTGTTCATCATTCCTTTGGTGCATGACCTTGGTTAGATTAGGTTTATTTTCTTGCATTTTATCAACTTTGTCTCCTTCGCAAGTTAGATTAGGTTATTTTAATGAACCCTCTGTAATTTTTGTGTGTGTAAATGAACAGAAGAATAGGAATTGGCCTTCATCCAGGAGAGCTTTCCTAATTCACAAGTCCCCACACTTAGGAAAAGCTCCATGTTATGCAATCGCATTGAGAGTCTCAACCCATTGATTTGCGAGACATTTATGGGTGATGTGATTACACATCAAAATTTCCCTTCCAAGAACTCATTACCTCCAAACAAATAATAAGGTCTTGTTAACCAAAATAAGATCCTTATAATTTTGGGTTAACTAGCTTCATTTTTGTGCCTTAGTCAAATTTTAAAAAATTCATTCACTCAAAATTTTATAGATATTGCTTCATCGATAGATAATTTTTTCCCCTTTCCGAGAAAGTTAGGAAGTCCTCCTAACTCCTTGTATTTTTCAAGTTATGGACGGAAAAGTTTAGAGGAAAATTTTCCTAGCTCGGGTTAGCGAGCCCGGGGAAGAAATTTTTCCAAGGAAACTAGGCAAGCGAAGCAAAGGATTAAGATTTGGCACTTAGAAATTTTAGCTAAAGTGTGCAAAATTCAATCGCTCTCCCGCAAGCCCATGAAGGAAACAACTGGGAAAATGCCTAAGTCCCAAAAGGGCCACATGGCAACATTTTATGCAAAGATGTTAAGGTGGTGGCGGAGCCACTAAGGAAACTTTGGCACTTATCCTTATTCACCCAGAAGAGATAAATAAAATTTTTAGACCACTAAATAGTGAGGAAAATTATGGCTTAGATCTCTGTGCCAATCGAAGAAGGGGCCACGTGGCAAGGCAAGAAGGCGGACCAGAGGAAGGACTTAGAAAATTTTGGGGTTTTACAAAAGGGCTGAAGAGGAAAATTTAGGCCGTGCCTCCCCAGCCAATCAGAAGCTGACATGTGTCATGTGGGATCATTGGGACATAGAGTTGTTTGAGAATTTTTACAAAATTTGAAAAAGGGAAAAAGGTGAAGTTTGATCCCACTGACCCCAATTTTGACTTTGTTTTTAACTAGTTTTTCCCTAAATCTTCAGAGGGCCATATCTTTCAAACCAAAGCTCATTTTTTCATGATTTTGGTGTCATTGGAAATATTTTGAAATCCTCTACACGATTAAAGATTAAATTTTTGATTTTGGTGATGATTCATGTGATAAATTTGAAAAAACATCTCTGGCACTGAAAAAGGCTAAAAATTAGATTTCCATCTACCAGATTTAATGAAGTATGGGAAATTTCTTTTCTGCATGTTCAAATGCATTGGGAAGTGGATTTTCAAAGGTGCCCTTTCTGTTTTAATGGATGATGTCGGTTGGTGGGTGCAAAAATTGATTTCCCATGTTCTCTCTCCTCTGTTCTATGTTTTCATCGATTAAAAGCCAGTTTTGGCTCATTTGTAAAAGGTTGTTCATTCTTTCTGCTCTGCCCCCTCTGTCTTCTTACCCAAGGTTGAAATGGAGTTAGAACCTCCTCCCCTTCTCTGTAAATGGTATTTTTTTCTCTTGCCAACAAATGATGTTCTATGCAAACTTCTGGAGTAATAAAAAACGTGTTTTGTGATGCATTTGTCCATCCTTGCTCATTTTTTGGTTGTTTTCTTCTTTCCTCTCTTCATTGCAGGTATCTGTGCATGTTTTGAATGTTCATTTGAAGATATGGGATGTGTGTTTTCTAGGTTTGAATTATTTTTTGTGTGGATATGATCTCTGGACTATGATGCAGTTATCCATCCTCTCCATTGCTCACCTCTCTTTGTTTCATGATAGTCTGGTTAGATGGTCAGCAATTTTCCTTCTCTATTGTATCACCATTTTAGTGTAGGCTCTATTTTTACCTCTTTCCCCTCTCTCTGTCTCCTTGGCATGGTTAGATTAAGATAGATTTAGCTTTCCTATATTAGAATAGATTGTGGCAGGTAGTTTAGGAAGAGGAACCAATCTTATCTGGAGAGCTTTCCCCATTTTGTAACATCCCATAGTTTGGGAAATCTCCATGTTGTGCAATCACACCAAAATGACCCATTTATTTTTGTAGATCTGAGAGAGAATTCTAGGGGTGCTGTGATTTTTTACTAACAGTTCTAGCACGCCTGGTGGGACCCAAGAGGTCTTTCACTTCGTTTTTTGCAGGTTGACATGTTCGTGTGAAAATTTCAGCCTTTGGAGGCACTTTCAAACACATCTGGCCACTCCATCTTGTCAACAATCCACCTCTGAAAGTACAAACCTTGTTTGCATTCATCTTCATCCATTTCCACCCATTTTTCTTCCATGTCTTTCATTATTTTCCATTCCATGAGGTTGTGCAATCATGACTTCATTTCCATCATGGAATTCACATTTGCAGCAGCAGTGCCATTCAAATCCATCTCCAATATGTTTTACAACTCCTCCAAATCAGCATGCTTAACCATATGATCAGCAAAGTAGTGCCAAAATTAGTTTGGATATGGAGCTTTCCAAGAGCAAGGGTATGCAAATGATGAAGACAATCAAATGCAAGATGCTGGTCTACTAGAAAAAATCCAAAAAATGGAGATTGGTATGGTTCAGTCAAGATCAACAGCTCAAATGAAGGCGTTCGTAATTGGTTGCGGGGCTCCTTGTCCATGGGAAGGAACTTTTCAAGACACTACAACCCCTAGGAGAAGCTGAACTTCATGATTGGAATGCTTCCCCAACTTGCAAAATGGATTGAGGGGATAGAGGCATATGAGAAAAGTGTAACACAACCTTGTCAATGGGTAAGCACACCACCTCATAGTTTTTTATTTTCTCCTCCTCAATCTGTATCATTGCAGCAGTGTCAAATTTCCAGCCCCTCATCTACTGTCCCAACTGTTAATTCCCTTTCTCCATCTCCTAGTCTTCCATCCCATCTTAGTTTTTCCACCCTCTTCTCTTCCAAATAAAAATCCCCTCCACAAGATCCAAATGAAATACCTTCCCCTCCAAAGAAAAAAATAGTTTCACCTCCTCCACCACCACAAAAATGCAAAATTGCTTGAACTCCAACCTATTTATCCTCTTTTCTTCCAAATTCCATGTGGGGAAGAAGAAAAAAAAACCAAAAATTATTCAAGGATAAAGCAAGAATAAAATCCATCAGAAGAAGAAATGATCAAAAGTTTAGTGAGCTTAGCTCTTAGGTATGGAATCAAGAAAATTCCTTTGCTGGTTAAGCCTACAGAGGAAGCCAAGGATGAAGAGTCAATGGTGGTTAGGACTGATTTTTTTGTAGCAATAGAAATACAAGGAAAGGAAGAAGATCAGTCATAAATTTACTTAGAATGTAGTGTCCATGTTGGCACTCTACTTGAAGGAAATGATGATCCAATTCAAGTTGGACAATCAGTCATGTAAGAGAAAGAAAAATAAGCTCAAAGTACCATTGGAGAGGGGAAAATGGATGAGACCAAATCAGAGTTTGTAGCAGCAGAAGAAGAAGGCATCATTGATAATTTCTTCCTTTCATTTGAAGGGCCTGATTTGGTTAATGAATCCACCATGGAGGAAAGCTCTAAAAGAGATCTTGCAGTCCCAATTAGTCCTCTAGAACAACATATTGAAGAGTTTGATTTGTCAAACTTCATGCTAGAGGAAGAGGTCATTCAAGAGCAAGATTTTCTTCAAGCAAGCAGAGGAAGGAGAAGCTGCTCCAAATCCAAAAGAAGAGGAGCACATGTGGGATGTGAAGGAGAAAAGTGCAGATCCAAAAGCTTTGAGCACAAACAGAGGCATAGAAGAACCTTCAGTTCTTCCTCTCACCTCATCTCTCTCGAAATCTAATGCTGATAAGGATGAGGGAAAACATGGTGAACAAGTTACAGACCAAGAAGACACCATGGAAGAGGTTGAGCATTTGCAGCAGGACAACAAAGAGGTAGATTATTTGTCTGATTTGGAGGATTGTTTTGATGGAGAAGAACCAGTTGAAATCACATTGTTTTCTCCTCCATCATCCACCTTCCAAGCACATGATCTTGTTGTTATGGAGGAGAACTTTCAATTGTAGCAGCCTGCACTTTATAGCAGCTCTTTGGAATCAAGTTTGGGAGATTTAAATCTTCCATGTTCTTCATTGGAGGAAGAAGAGAAAGAGTAGGAGAACTTCATCATTTCTTCCACACCATCCATCCGAGAAGATATGCAAGAAGACTCCATTGTTGGAGTTTAATCTTAGAGAAATGGGCACATTCAAAGGACCAGACCATGCCCTATCAGGTACTTGGCTTCATTGGAGCCAGAAAGGGATTTTCCACCAATCATGCTTGCTTCTAGGCATAAGGATGATATGCAAGGTACCAAGGATCAATTATAATACCTCTACAATCTAAATGCAGAGAACTTAAAAGAGGTATTCAATTTGTTTTTAGTTGACACCTTGATGATTTGGGTGGAGGATCATATTCTTCTCAGTTTTCCACTCATACTAACAAACATGATCAGCTCCAAATCATTTGCATGGCTACCAATTTTGAAGAAAGCAAGCTATTTTCACAACCCGGTTGCGGGGTTTGTTTAGCCCACCTTTTCTTCCAATTAGAGTAGAGTAGGTAGGTTTTCTTTCAGAAAAAGAAGTGATTTTATGCAATCTACTTATCTCACTTGGGGTATGTATGATTTTCTATTTGTACATAGTTTTTGGTGTTGCGTATTGCTCTTCCACAGTTCATCGAGTGTTTTTTTGGTGAGGATCAACTCCAAGTTTCAGTGGGATTCCAAGTGGCTCAGAGGTCAGATTTTCATGGTTCATATCAGAATTGGTTATCAGGCTTGACTCCATGCCCAATGGATGCTTCAAAGGCCACTGATCTTTCACCTAGCTAGGCAGATGACCCCTGAGAGTCGCCAAATTGTTAACCAAAATAAGCTCCCTCTTATTTTGGGTTAACTAGCTTCCTTTTTGTGCCTCATTCAAATTTTTAGACATTTTAGGCCCTCAAAATTTTTGGGTATTACTTCATCAGATAGATAATTTTTTTCCCTTTCCAGAAAGGTAAGGAAGTCCTCCTAACTCCTTATATTTTTCAAGTTGTGGACCGGTAGAGTTTAGAGTGAAAATTGGCACAAAGCAGGCTGGCGGGCCCAGGGAAGAATTTTTTCCAAGGAAACTCAGGCCGGGGGAGTGAAGGATAAAGATTTATCACTTAGCACTTTTGGCTAAAAATTGCAAAATTCATTCGCGCTCCCGTAAACCCATGAAGGAAACAAAGTGGAAAAATTCCTTAGTCCCGAAAGGGACAAGTGGCAACATTTTATGAAAAGATGGTAAGGCAGACTGGTGGAGCCACAGAGGAAACTTTGGCACTTAGCCTTTTTCACCCAAAATATTTAAAGCTAATTTTCAGACCACGAAATAGTGAGGAATAATATTTCTAAGGTCTTTATGCCAATCAGAAGGTGCCACATGGCCAGGCAGGAAGGCGGACCAAAGGAAGGACTTAGATATTTTTGCCTTTTGCCAAAAGGGCCGAAGAGGAAAAATTAGGTCTTGCCTCCCCAGCTAATCAAAAGCTGACATGTGTCATGCGGGATCATGGAGATGCAGAGTTGTTTGAGAATTTTTTCAAAATTTAAAAAAGGGCAAAAGGTGAAGTTTGACCCCGTGACCCCAATTTTGACTTTGTTTTTTACCAGTTTTTCCCTAAATCTTAAGAGGGCCATATATTTCATACAAGAGCTTAGTTTTTCACGATTTTTTTGTCATTGGAAAGATGTTCACATCCTCTACATGATTTAATCTTCAATTTTGAAATTTGGTGAATATTTGTGGGAGAAAATTGGAAAAACCTATCGGCACTAGAAAAGATAAAATATCATATTTCCATGTACCAAATTTAATGAGCTATGGGCAATTTCTTGTCATGCAGGCTCAAACGTGTTGGGAAGTATATTTTCATAGGTTACTATATGTAACAAAAATTTTAGGGTACTACACCACCGGAATAGCATTACATGTGCCCCAACGATGATACAAGTCTCCTCATAAGGTGTTCGGGATCCGAAAAATCTCTCAAAGTATGTGTTAACATCCCACATGCCTTGCTTAGACCCCCTGCGTGCTTTAATTTTTCCTTCCACCTCATTTACTTTACTTCTCGGTCTTCGATGAAGGCTGTCGCCCGCACTCGGGCGGTAGTCTCGTGACCGCCAACTAGGCGGGCGGCGGTCATGTAACCTCTCGCCCTACTCGGGGTGGCAATCCTTCACGCATTTTCCATAATCCCCTTTTTAACATGAATCACGTAAAAATTCAACGTTTACCAACTTTTTCACTGCGTTTTCTTATATTTATGATTCGGTTCCCTGGTATAGTGTTTTGACATTGTTTATGGTTTAAGAGATCAAATTGGTTTTCACCTTTGCGTAAATGGGATTCTATAAATAGGTGGCTTATGCTTAAGCAAATGGCCCCTCAAATTTGCTTCTTAACTTCTCATTGCAATAACTTAGTCATTCAATTTTTTTAGGATTCATAGTTTTATTTATTCCATGGTTAGTGTTGTCTTGCTTTATTAGGAAGCCACATAATCTTCTTGTGCTATGTGTTGTTTTTGTTTCATGCAATCAATTGGAATAGGATAGTTTGATTTTCAAAGTAGGAATACATTAAAGTTTTAGGTTTTTTTAGTCAAATAAGATAGTTTCAAGTTATGGACATTTTATGTTGCATGAATCGCAATAAATCCCGCTAGGAATTGCATAAGCCAAGCTCTATTCTCTTGCGCTATCCCTCTCCTACTCACATTGTATTTAGTCAAGCATCCTAAGCTGCTATTATTTTGATAACAACTTCATTGATACTATCATTACACACTTTTTTGGATCACGTGAGCACGAAGAAATGAGAAGATCACACCGAGGAAAAATCCATATACAACTAGATTCGCCACTATTCTACAAATTCTAGGTTCATGCTTTCAAATTTCTAAGTTAAAATATATCAAATAGAATAGTCAATCATTTCATTTTAGTTAATTTTACTTTCGATATTGCCAGGGAAGCTGTGCGGATTGATAGTTTCAGAGAAACTATGATTCACTCCTCACTTCTGAGGTAGGATCGAGTGTTTTTCAAGTTGAGTAGATCAGTTATATGGTTATTTAGAATAGATTTACAAACTGCATAGACAAGTAGCCATACTTGGATGCTTTGTTTTTAATGTTGTTATTAGTTTAGTTGTTAATTTCTAGGTATTTTAAATAATTGTTCCTTCAATTATGTTCAAAATTCATCAAAAATACAAAAACAGAGAAGTTATATATAACATAGATATACTTTACATAGTTAATTTTACTCACTTTCTGATTAGATTTACATTGTTTCTTTTGTATGAAAATCACGGGACAAAGAGAGCCAAGAGAATACATATTCGAGCCAATCATGCCTCAACCCAATATTCTTATAGCAATAGCTGATATAGATCAGAATCTTAGAATCCAAGTCTTCCGAACAACAACAAACTAACAATAGATCAGCTCACAGTTAAGAGGGTTAAACATAGAAGACGACCAAGCACACACATTCGGTCAAACCATCCAAACTACAAAGTTACTCTAGATAAACATCCAAATGACTCGTAGAAGGGCTTGAAAGAGAACAAATTTTCGATTGTGATCCTTTGGTCCCACATCCGACACACGGGAGACACTCTCACGGACATAGATACTAGTTTAAGAATTCGGGTTGCAAGAAATGTCCGTAAGGTATTCTAAGAAGATTTGTACAAGCTGTTAATTCTAAACATAGAGGCGAAAAGGTATATGACTAATGGATACTAGGGATTAGAGATTGATTCCTCATATGACCATAGGATGTCCACAAAAACCAAAAATATATGGTTGTGATACAAAAATCACACAACCCAATGGGTCCACACATCAATCCAATGTTGACACTTGCTTACAAAAATTAGTATTTAGATCCACTCCACTACCATCAGCCATTATCATATAGTTATCCTTGTTAGACATAGTAGATTAACGAAGCTAAGAATTTTGGACTAGACCAAAGAAGTGACCATAGAATCCACTATATATCTATCATCCATTTTCATGACCCTATCACGGAGACATACACGAAACAATCCCAAGTCATTTTCCATACATCCCACAACCCATAGATCGAATCACACTAGAGCTCGATATTGATTAGAACCTTGAGAGTCATCCTTTCCAACCGATCTATCACACCATTTCAGTTAGGAGGGCCTTATTTTCCTTAGATTCACAGATTTTATTAGTGTGTATCAAAGATATAAGACTTCCCAATTAGTTTTTCCATACCCCACGTATTCCATCCCCACCGGCTATCTCGGCACGACCTCAGGAGGTCAGTTGTGAGGAATAGTTACTTGTAGATTCCCATGCTCACTTGTCACTTTTCCATTGTACAAAAATGGTGAACCCAATGTGAAACTTACTACTTTACGGTTGAAGTCAGTTTCTACTTTTCATCGTCACCTTAGTATACTTTTCATCGTTTCCACCTCATTAGCCTTCATACCAGCTTCATTTTCACTTCTTCCATCCACCTTCACTCTTTGCCATTATTCTGTGGGTATTCATATACCCCCTGAATATGTCAGAATTTGATGCATATGGCATACCTCTCCTAGGTCTTGAATCATATTACAATCAACTAAATAGACAGCCATCACCCTCGCTCTCTATGTGGGGTGACAACTATTCAGCTAACCAATTGTCAACACAAACTCCTCCCTAAGGACTAAATATAGTTCTTCTTTCCAAATAGAGGAGTTGGATCAGCTGGCTCAAACGTAACACCCAAAGACTTTAGGCTTAGATGCCATGACGTTTACAGGAGAATCTGGTTCATCTCCTCATGTATTGCTTAGACCGCAAATTAGTAGACAATCGGATCCATACCAATTTTTAGATGACAAACATTTAGTGTGGTATTCCAAGAATGAACAACACTCTCAGAGTATGTACCCACCTATAGGAAGTTTACAAACACAACCCGGGGTTTCGTTTCAAGAAAACACCTCCATGCCGCTACCTATAGGCTATACCCTTGGTGAAACATGGCAGGGAAATGATCAATTCATAGCAGGGTACCACATTCCTATACAACCTCAGGATATATGACAAATGCCACTAAGGAAAAATACTGTAACTTCGCTAGATGAAGTCATCTCAACTTTAGTAGAAAAGGTTAGAGGGTTAGAGCTTGCTCAAGCAAGTCAAAATTCTCAATTCATGCAGGCAGGAATTTCTAATCCTCCACACCATCCTAGCCAAGTGGACCTCCTCACAGGAATAGGCACGTTGGGCATACCTCTTCAGTATTCACAACAAATTCCAACTATAACCACCATTTCTAACACCGTTCCGATATAAATTATGATACCTCCCGGTCTAGTACAAAATAATCGATTCCTAGGCAATACTCCTTCATACTTAAACATGTATTCCAAATCACCATAGGAGATGTGTTCTCCTCTCCTGGCATGTTTTCTCAACCACAAGGATTTCCTTATACCCCTACAAATGCATACGCTACGCCATATCAACAACCCATTCCACCTCCACCCCCTCAAAAGGCACCATCGATGGTCAAAACCTATGCAATAGGGACTTATTCAGAATACTTGAAAGAACCCTTAGAAACACTAGATGAAGCATCATGATTCCAATACCTCTTCCGATTTTCCCAAATACAAAGGGGAAGGAGACCCGAATGCACATATCAAGGCCTATGCCACAACTATTCGAGAACTGCTCCCTTGGGATGGGGTTGTTGCCAAAATATTCCCCAAAACCTTAGAGGGTATCACCCTCAATTGTTATTATAGAATACCGAATCCTCCATCCACTCATTTAAAAAATCATTTAGAGTTCATCAAGGTGTTCGACATGAACAAACTATTGAGAACAGGAATCAGGGAATTCTTGCACATTAAGCAAGAACACAATGAATCTGTTGCTCACTTCATCCAAAGATGGTGTATAGTCCTTTATTCTTCAGCCAATGCTCCAAACATGGACCAAATGGAACTATGTGATTTATTCCTTCATTCTCTCAGTAGAGAGGTGAAGGAAGAATTCCAAAAGTTCCCACTAAGGACTTACAATGAGTACTACGACTTATCCTACTACCACAAACATCAATCAAGGACCTAAAATCCTTAACAAAAATCATGGTGCAACAACAGATGGGGTAACTGACCAAGCTAAAAGGGAAAATGTTATAAATACTCCACCAATGACTAACAATCAACGAAACAACAATTTTACCCCAACAATCAATACAGTGGATTTTAATCATCCACAACAACAACAACAAAGGTGGATCCAGACACAGGGTCCAAACCAAAACTCAACTGGATATCAAAACTAGAACCAAAACCAAAAACAACAAATGCAAAACTTTAATCCTAATAGGCAATGGTTTGAGCAGAGTTTTGGACCACAATATTTACCAAACCAGCAACCTAAGAATTACAATCCCAATCCGTATTGTGGTTTCCACAAAATTTGAGGCCACGATACTAGGACATGCCACGATTACAATAAGTTCATACAACGCTTGCAAGAGGAACAAAGACAACTTTTCATAGATATGTTTTTGGTAGAGCCTGCATCATTAGTGTGAAATACTTTTACTGGGGGTAGTTTCCCCTCAAAATGCTCACTTGAAGATCTTCAACCATCCTCTCCCCAAATCATGATAATAAAAAATTAAATCCAAATGAGATGAATAAGAGCATAATGGAAGGAAACATTGATCATGAAGCCCGACTTAGCTAAACCCACCGGTTGCACTATAATTAGGAAGTTAGCCATGACCCAAGATATTCGGTTTAGTGGAGTTAGACACCGCACTACTGTGGAGGCCATAACAAGGACACGAGAGTATTCCTCTTAGCCAAGTCAATGTTATCCGCTAGAGACAAATAACATCTAACACATATTAGTAAAACCCGTAGGTGCCTATGATTTAATTAATGACCTAATGAAAACCTTCTCTCACATCTCCTTTTGGACTTATTAAAGAACTCTCCTTCCCATAGGGATATTATTTTAGAATAATTAGGTTTAGGACATCTAATTAACATCACTCCACCTCCCAAAACACAGGTAAACCATATAGACTTCGATATCCACCCTTTGGGGCAGCCGGATAGGGATACCGAGTTTATATTCGAAATAAACAAAATGCCAATAGACACTGAGATTACACGCAGAGGTGATCCAACCTTACATTTACAAGTATGGGTTTATAACAATTACATTAAATGCGCAATGGTTGATGATGGGGTAGCAGTTAACATAGTCCCCTTCTCTTTCCTTCAAAAACTAGGGTATGGAGAAACAAATTTTTCCACAACTCAAAATACATTAAGGGGATATGATAGCCTTAAAGCCATGTCGATTGGAACTATAGTACTACACGGTCACCTTAGGACCCAAACAATCTGGAGAGTTTTATAATATAGATCAAGAAACCAACTATAATATGATCCTCGCCAACCATGGATACACCTTGTATGAAGGCAATCCATTCTACATTATTTCAAGAACTAAGATTCTTACACTTAGGAAAGATATTCGTGGCCAAAGGAAATCGTAAACCATTCGATATACACCTAGGTGACTTAAAGAAAATACCGGTGTTCACTCGAGTTTGAACTCCTAACAAACCAACTTGATAAACCAATTGGCGCTTAAAACCGGAAGGAAAGTTGGTACCTACAATGAGAACTAGAAACTATGAGACCAATTAAGACTATCCCAAATGATGAGGATAACATTATCAAAATAGTATCATTAAGAACTACTACAAAAATTGTCGAATTGTTAGAAGCAGGATCTACCAATTTTCCTACCATTTGATTCTATAGGTATGGGATATACCCTAGGAGTTGGTTCTCTACCAAAGCATAAGAACTCTACATGTTAGAAGTAAGCTGAAGTAGAAGAAATTGACATAGAAAATGTCCCAATGTCCATCTTCCCAACTAAATATTGGACTCTCCATTTCGATAGAGCAAGATGTCATTATGGAAATTTGGAGCAGTTCGATCTTTACTTCTCCCAGGTAAAGATCCTACCATTCTCCTTTAAACTAAATTTCGAATGTACAAACAACGACATCGAATACGAATCCCTCCTCCTTGGCCTCAACCTAGCTAAAAGTCTCGATCTTAATAACATCGGGGTGTTAGGAGACTCTCGATTAGTAAAAACCAAGTCTCCGAGGTATATGAGACTAGAGTTGAACACTTACGACTCTAGAAAACAATAGTATTAGATTTGAGAAAAGAGTTTGACTTCATACATGAATTGAAGCAATCTGCGAGAACAAAATCTTCTCACATATTTGATAGTAACCTCGGTTTCACATTTCACCCCAAATAGTGAGTTGGAGGACACTCAAATCATGGTATCCCTTTGCACTAAACCATTAGTGAAGAAAATGTCAAACCCTATTTTAATGAATGTAGCTAAGAACAAATCTACTATCTTAGATCACGTTGATAGTGATAGAGCCACTCTTGATTACTTAAACACCTATGCAACATTACATCTCACCCATCACGTGGTAGATTTGTCTTTAATCCCACATTCATCCTCTTACTTCAGAAATCCCATGATAGAGCTTCCCCCGCAAAAGGAACTTGACATATATGTGGTAGAGAATGGAGAAGATCTAGACCTACCTCCACCCCCACGACTTTTAAGAAGGTAACGCTTCTTTATTTGAAGAAATGATTGATATTAACATCGAATGGAGGAAGAACCAAAGATATGAAAAATAGGATCTTTGTTAACTCCGGAAGAGATAGAAATACACACTTGGAATCCTTAAAGAAAAATTGAGACCAATGAAACCCAAGGTAGCTCTCATGGTGAAGGAAGAGGTAATGAAACTCCTCCAAGTAGGATTCATCAAACCGGACAATTACTATCGGTGGGTATATAATATCATTCCCGTTCTTAAAAAGAATGGGAAGATATGCATCTACATAGACTTCCGAGACATTAGCAAGGAATGTCCCAAGGGCGACTTCTGTTACCATCCATTGACATCATCGTTGACGTAACAAACGGCTTTGAGATTTTGTCTCTCATGGAAGGATTCTCAGGATAAAATCAAATCAGAATATCTAAACAAGACCAAGCCAAAATCACATTTATAACTCCTTAGGGAACCTATTGGTATGTTGTTATGCCATTCGATCGCAAGAATTCTAGTGCTACATACCAACAGGAAATGAAATACATATTTCGATCTTATTCACAAAATCATGGAATCCTATGTAGATGACTTGTTGGCCAAGGCCAAGAAGCGTTGTGATCACCCGGAAGTGCTCCGCATCATTATTTCACGTCTAATAGAATACGGAGTCACATTAAATCCATAAAAATGTGTCTTTGGTGTGACAGGAGGGAAGCTCCTAGGTTACATTATATCATCACGAGGGATCGATGTAGACCCAGCTAAAATCTGGGCTATTCTTGAAATGATCCCACCATTGGATGAATCTAGAATCAAGTCATTTCTTGGGAAACTCGGTGCAATCTGAAGATTCATCCCAGATTTAAGCTTTTCCATTCATCCAATCAAAAATCTACTCAAGAAAGAGTACAACATCGATTGGACCGAAGACTACAATGAGGCTTTCAAAAGTTAAGTGTTTCTTGTTGTCACAACCTATGCTAATGCCTCCTAAGCTAAACCACCCTTTAATCTTATATTCACGAGCTACCAATGTCTTGCTAGCCTACATGCTGGCTCAAGAAGATGATGACAAGAGAGAACGTGCGATCTATTTTATTAGCCAAACATTACTCGATTACATGATGACAAGAGAGACATGTTATACGCAAGTAGAGTGAGAATGCCTTGCCATAGTTTTCACAACCAAATACTTAAGACATTACATGTTAAATCAAGAAATAAGGGTCATTGTAAAGACAAACCATTTACAAACCTTCCTCACCCAAGGGTCCTTGCCTAAAAAGGTTGGATGCTTTGTAACCTTAATGGGTGAATTTGAATTAACTTTTGTAAATCAAAAGTCCATTAAGGGAAAAATAATAGCAGATTAGTTAGTTGAAAACCCATTAGATGGAGGTGATCTAGTAGATATGGACTTTCTTGATGAATGCATATACTACGTGAAAATAGACCTTCCATCTCTGAATGTCCATGGTATACTGATATTATTAATTATATCATGGGCCATGCATATCCAGAAGGTGCTACACTGCAACAAAGAAGGTGGTTACGCATTATCGTGGCTAAATATGTTATTATAGAACAAGTGCTCTATCGTAAGGCTTTTGATGGAATGCTTCTAAGGTGTGTTGACACAGAAGAATACAAGAAGATTCTCCATGAATCTCACAATGGAATATGTGGAGGCCACTTTGGTGGTCATGCCACCACTCATAAAATACATCGGATGGGCTATTTCTGGCCCACTCTAGAGAAACGCCTTGATACGGTTTGTACGTAAATGTCATAAATGGCAATATTTTTTCCACAAAATTCACATGCCGGCACAAACTCTACCACCAATCACAAATCCATGCCCCTTTTCTACATGGGGCCAAGATTTGATAGGGAAATTCTCTCCCTCATCTATAGATGGCCATAACTTCATAATCACGGCCACTGAGTACTTTACCAAATGGGTAGAGGCTATGCCTCTCACACCTTGTCCCGAGTTCCGTGATCGCCAAGTTTATTTTGAACCAGATCATTTACAGGTACGGTGTCCCACAAATCATTATCACGAGATAAGAGGACTTCTTTTAATAATGATGAGGTTCGTGAATTATGCAATAAATTTAAAATAATCCATCACACTGCCTCCTTGTATTACCCTCAAGCTAATGGACAAGCTAAAGCAACAAATAAAACATTGAAAGCTATTCTCCTTAAAACGGTGAAAGAAAACAAATGAGATTGGCATTTAAAGTTATACCCAGCCTTGTGGGCCCACCGAACCTCAATAAGAACACCAACAAGAGAAACTCCTTTCTCGCTGGTATTCGGAGTGGAAGAAATTCTCCCACTTAAGGTTGAAATACCCAGTCTCCGCATCTCATTACAAGGGATTCTGGATGAAGATGCTTATAGAGAAGCACATATCTCCCAACTAGAAAGCCTAGATGAGGCCAGGTTAGATGCTGAATAGCGGCATAGAGTCTATGTTGGCGGTTGTCTTTGGAAGTATAAAAAAAATGTCTATGAACGAGATAGATATGAAGAAGATCTGGTTCTAAGAATAGATAGCTTGATTGACAAAAAGACCGGTGAAGGAAGGAAATTCCAGCCCAAACGGTTGGGCCCATACCAAGTCATGAAGGACTATGGAAATAGTGCATATCTCTTATGTACACTTTGGAAGGTGAGGAATTTGGTGAAAGCTGTCGATTCCCTACACCTTAAACTATTTTATGCATAAGCGACCAGCACTACCTATATAATTATATCTACATTGCATCTTCATGTAGTTAGGTTCATTTTTTTCACTTGTTTCATACATTTCATGATCAAGGAACTTATTCCCAAAGCAATTCATTACAAACTTCTGATGGTATTGACATAATCATTCAAATCATACTTCTTCACTTTCATAGTCACATCACCTGCTTAAGAATCATTTCATCCATTTAAGGCTAGATATGACAAAGTCTTAACGGTAACCATACCAAGGTCTGCATGCTTGTTCTCACTTCTAGTTTCTTCCTAGGATAGGTGTCTTTGCTATCGTCTGCTCTACAATTTTCATAGTGTCACATCTATCCCATATATATATATATATATATATATATATATATATATATATCTTTGGAAATAAGAACATACCGACATTTTGTTGAAGTACATAAGTCAAACATAGATCAAACAAAAAAATTATTTTACACATTTCCTTTCCCTACCAACCTTTGGAGATGAGCTTGTGTCTCTTACTAGTAACGTAGGGTTGGGAAAGAATGGGAATTCACTTACTCACCTATACCTTATCTATGGTGATAAACCCACACATCTTACTAGTAGCATGAAGCAAGGTGTAGGGGGTCCTCTTGACAAACAAATTTTGAAGGTCATGAGCAACCAATTTAAATAAACCTTTGAAATATCAAGTAAAAACAAATGAATCAGATGTCAAAAATTCCAAGTGAGATAAAAACCCAAAAACCAGATTTTGTATACCATGTGGCCATCAACGGATCTAAGTCTAGATAAATAGAAAAGCAAGTAGCATTCTAAAACTATGGAGTCACTTGAGAAGAGTAGGTTTGTAGCATTCTAATTTGGTTGTAAAATCTTTGTCTATCTCTCATCACCATCATTCAACAAATTTTGTAGCTTGTGCTCTTTCTAGCTCTCAATGATGAGCTCTCACATCTTACTAGTTGCGTGGAGTTAGGAATGCGGCAAGTTCATCTGCTCATCATACCGGTTTATCATCTGATTTTGTCAAAATAAGTATGAAGTACCAAACAATTGCTTATAGAAACTAAATTTTAAGATCACATTATGTCTACATTATCATATATCAGCATCACGAAATACAAAAAGAAAGAAAGCACTTGTATCATTTGTTCTCCATTGCATACATTTTGAGAAGCATATAAAAACAACATTATAGTTTACATGCAGAAATGAATCATAAAAACATAGATACCAAGAGTCTGATCCAAAAAGAATATATATATATATATATGATCAAGTTTCTGTACAATGCCATCATGCACTAGGCATGGTCAAATTGCCTAAAGAGCCTAGGAAATACAAATACATCATACAAACAATCTAAGGGAGCCAAACGGCCTCTCAACCCCTATGAGATCCCTCTGAGGGTGCATGCACATGTTTAGGAATGCGCACGCCGGCACTCTAAGTGCACGGAGGGCTCACGGTCCCGAGGAGCAGCTGCGGCCTCGCCATGAGAGTGACTCCTCATCAGGCACTCTGCTATCTTGTATCCTACAAACTCGCTGTGGAGGGTAGACACCATCCTTGCCACATGCCAGACAGGGGAAAAAACATCGGTAAGCCTATCGGATGCTAAGGGCTCCCCTACATCCACGGATAGCTCCACACGGGTCTTCTCCATGGGGATCATCAGGGTATCGGTGCATACCCGGCGAATCAGGTCTCGCCACTCGTCAGCAGTCTCTACAAGCAAAGGAGAAAAAAATTAGAAGTACTCAATATATAAAAACAAGAGTAAACAAAATGAGAGATAGCAAGTAAGAAAATCATAGATAAAAATAAACATTAAAAGGAAGGATGATAACTCACTTGAATCTCCGGGCCTCCAAGATGGATCCCTAGGGTCAGCACCTGCCACAGATATCGCCACCGTGATGTAATCCCCTCATGGTCAAGGCCACATAACATCCTACTACAGACTCATCCTCTCTACCAAAGCCCTAAGAAAGTGGCTCCTCTGAATCTAGGGTCACCCTCTCTACCTGTAAGATGTCCTTAGTGTCATGCCACTGGATCGCTTTCCTCCTCTTCGTCTAACAACCGACCTCGAGCCTCGGTCTCCTCCTCTATCTCTCCCCTTATGAACTCCCAGGAATCGAAGTCTATATCAATTGGGTCATTCGCTGTTGTGGGCGGGACCGGTGACAATCTCAAGCAAGGGTGCCTGAGGAGCACCGGCTCTCCCTCGAGCGCGTACTACCCTCCTAGCTGCAATGGGGATACCAGGAGTAACAATTTGTCCAATCCGGCCTCAGGACCTCTCCTAGCCTCTCGAACTGATCTATATATTGGCACCACTAGGGAAGCATACCCATGTAAGGAAGGCCAAACTGTTGAGGAACTCGACCAAAAGGATGTATCTCCACCTTCCCCATCATGTCTACAAGTTGTACTATGGTGGAGCAAGAGATCAAAGTAAGATCCTCCTCGCCCCATAACCCTGCCATGGCCTGATAGGGTGTGGCATCCATGTCATCAGTAGTTAAGGAGGTGACTGGCTGGTGGGGTGCTCTGAGCACCAACATGTCTTTCCATCTAGTTTCCCTCACATCTCAGGATCTCCCACCTCTACACCTATCCCATAAGGTATGAAATGCTCGTAGACCCATCTCATAACTAGGGTTGGATGGCTCAATGACTACCCCCGTAAAGCGAACCATGTGGTAGAAATCATGGTAGGTAGTCCCAAGTATGTCGGCTCCCGGGCATAAATCTATCCATGTCCCTCAAACGTGTAATAATGGGGGACCAACAAAGATCAGAAAGTGTCTCCTCCTTGTCCCCAATCAATCTCGAGGCAAGGATCCCCATAATGGCCTCGATGAATCAAGAGGATAGGAAGGCTAGGAATAGATCAGACCCTCACCCCCATCTTCGAACCGGTGCGAGATAACTACATCTCCCATATATGAGGCCCACTGTGCTATTTGAGCCGTGACCCTCTTGTCTCAAGAGTGAGTCATCTCGATGATCGAGACCACCAAGATACGGTAAACATCCTCCAAAGTAATGGTCCACTCACCCTGGACTCCTGGGAATAGGAAAGTGTTTTGATCAAAGCATCCCAATATGAAATAAAGTCACAAGTATGTGAATAGAAGGTGTAACATGCGAGACTCATGATATACGTAATATACTAGCCCCCTGCGAAGAGTGTCCTGCTCATCCTGAGAAAGGGCATCCAATACTTAGGAAGCCAATCACACTCTCTCTCTCGGCTCCATCGGATATACTCCTTCACCTGCATACACCCAAAAACACACAAAACGGAGTAAGTTAGTATTCAAATGACATTAGAAAAATCATGAAAACATATAAGAATGCTAGAAAAGTTAAAACAAATTCAAATAAGTGTTTTTTATGCATTCTGTGAAGGACCGACACGCCCTAAGTAGGGTGGCGGTTCTATAATCTCCGCCTTAAAGGTGGCGGTCTTGTAATTGCCACCACGACCGGGAGGCGGTTGTGTAATCACCGCCTTGCTTAGGGCGGCGGTTGTGTCTTGATTTTCCATGCGGGTCACATGCCCTAAAAATGTAAAACAAAGACTATTTTTACCAAAACAAAGCCTACCCACTAAGCGCCCCCACTAAGTGACCCTATTAAAACTGAAATTTTCAAAAATAATCCCCCCATGACAAAGATTTCACCATTTTAACATTTTGGGGATAAAAATGGTAAATCGAGAAAAACTAACTTGTGATCTCATGGGTCGGTGTTCCACTCGTGGAGGCATGATCACAATCTCATCCCAAACTTTTTGACTATACTCGCATCAGAAACCATCACTGTGGGTCCTAGAGCTCAAAATCAATCAAATCGACATGCGTAAATGAATAGGAAAATGGGCCCACTTTTATATATATAGCATCATGACTTATTTTGAATGCCCCTTTTTCACGGGTTTGGAGCAACGACAGAGGTAAGTTCTTATCCCCGCATAGATGGTAAGTCCTTGTTTTGTATTATTTTAGTATTTATTATTCGATTTATTTCGTCTATCGCACTTGATTCCTATTTTCATTTTGCAGTAGCGGAATTTGAGGGCATCATTTCGACACACAGCGTATCGGTATTATTTGTTACTTCCCATTTCGGGACCGCCATACTTGACCCACCATTTTATGCCTCTTCGTGGCTAAAATGCTTCTCGAGGGCAATATGTACGTACCCAAAATTATAGGGTACTACACCATTTGGAAAAATATTACACATGCCCCAATGATGATACAAGTCTCCTCGCAAGGTCTTCGGGATCGAAAAATCTCTCCAAGTATGTGTTAACATCCCACATGCGCCACTTCACCCATGCGTGATTTACTTTTTCATTCCCCCTCTTTTCCTCTCGCTTCTCGGTCTTGTGATGAAACCGTTGCCTTGCACTGGGCGGCGATATCATGACCGCCGCCCTACGGGGCGGCGATCCGCACGCCTTTTCAGAATTCCCTTTTAATGCGACTCACGTAAAAAATCAATGTTTACAGATTTTTCACCGCCTTTGCTTGTATTTATGATTTTGGTTCCCCGATATAGTGTTTTGAATGGGGCAAGTTCATCTTCTCATCATACCGGTTTATCATCTGATTTTTTCAAAACAAGTATGAAGTACCAATAAATTTCTTATAGAAACTAAAGTTCAAGATCACATTATGTCTACATTATCATATATCAACATCACGAAATATAAAAAGAAAGAAATCACTTGTATCATTTGTTCTCCATTGAATACATTTTGAGAAGCATATACAAACAACATTATAGTTTACATACAGAAATAAATCATAAAAACATAGATAGCAAGAGTCTAATCCAAAAAGAATATCTATATATATATATGATCAAGTTTCCTATACGATGCCATCATGCCTTTGGGCATGGTCAAAATGCCCAAAGAGCTCGAGAAATACAAATACGTCATACAAACAATCTAAGAGAGCCAAGCAGCATCTCAACCCCTATGAGATCCCTCTGAGGGTGCATGCCCACATCTAGGACTTCAGCTATGCCAACGCTCTGAGTGCACTGAGGGCTCACGGTCCCGAGTAGAAGCTCGACCTCACCATGAGAGTGACTCCTCATCAGGTGCTCTATTATCTTGTATCCTGCCAACTCGGTGTGGAGGGTAGAAACCATCCTGGCCACATGCCAAACAAGGGCAAAAACATCGGTATGCCTACCAACTGCTGAGGGCTCCCCTACATCCACGGATAGCTCCGCATGGGTCTTCTCCATGGGGATCATCAGGGTATCGGTGCATACCCGATGAATCAAGTCTCACCACTCGTCAGCATTCTCTACAAGCAAAGGAGAAAACAAATTAAAAGTACTCAAAAGATAAAAACAAGAGTAAACAAAACGAGAGATAGCAAGTAAGACAATCATAGCTAAAAATAAACATTAAAAGGAAGGATGATAACTCACTCGAATCTTCGGGCCTCCAAGATGAATCCTAGGGTCAGCACTACCACGAGATGTCACTACTAACTGATCTACTCCCCCCATGGTCAGGGCCACATAACATCTTACTACGGACTCATCCTCTCTGCCAAATCCCTGAGAAAGTGGCTCCTCTGAAGCTAAGGTCACCCTCTCTGCCTATAAGATATCCTGAGTGTCATGCTACTCAGGATCATTGTCCTCCTCTTCACCCGACTCACTGACCTTAGCCTCAGTCTCCTCCTCTATCTCTCCCCCTGTGAACTCCATAGAATCGGATTCTATATCAATGGGGTCATTACTACTATGGGTGGGACCGGCAGCAATCTGAAGTAAGGGTTCCTGAGGAGCACCGGCTCTCCCTCGAGTGCGTACCGCCCTCCTAGCTGCAATGGGGATACTAGGAGTTACGACTGTCCAACCCCAGCCTCTAGGACCTCTCGTAGCCTCCCAAACTAATCTATATACTAGCACCACTAGGGGAAGCATACCCACGTAAGGAAGGCCAAACTGCTGAGGCACTCGACCAAAGGATGTATCTCCACCTTCCCCATCCTGTCCACAAGCTGCCCTATGGTGGAGCAAGAGATCAAAGTAAGAGCCTCCTCGCCCCATAACCCTACCATGGCGTGATAGGGTGTAGCCTCCATGTCATCAGTACTTAAGGAGGCGACTGGCTGGTGGGGTGCTCTTAGCACCGAGCATGTCTGTCCATCTGGCTGCCCTCACAACTCTAGGATTTTCCACCTCTATACCTCTCCCATAAGGGATGAAACACTTGTAGAACCAACTCATAACCAGGGTCGGATGGCTCAATGAATGCCCCTATAAATGGAGCACCTGGTAAAAATCATGGTAGGTAGTCCCAAGTATGTTGGCTCCCAAGGCATAAATCTAGCAATGTCCCTCAATCTATGCAATAATGGGGGACTAGGAGTACTGATAAAGTGTCTCCTCTTTGTCCCCAATCAATCTCAAGGCAAGGATCCCCATAATGGCCTGATGAATCAAGGGGATAGGCAGGCTAGGAATAGATCATACCCTCACCCCCATCTTCAAACTAGTGGAGATAACTGCATCTCCCATATATGAAGCCCACTATGCTATCTGAGCCCATGACCCTACTATCTCAAGAGTGAGCCATCTCTTGATGATCAGGACCCCCAAGATATGGTAAACATCCTCCAAAGTAATGGTCCACTCACCACCTAGAATCTTGGGAATCGAAAGTGTTCCTATCAAAGCATCCCAATATAAAAACAAGTCACAATGTATGTGACTAGAAGGTGCAACATGCGGGACCTGTGATATACACAATATACCATCCCTCTAAATAGTGTCCTGCTCATCCGAGAAAGGTCGTCCTAAGAAAGGGCATCAATACTACCGCAAGCCAATCACACTCTCTCTCTCGAGATCCATCGGATATATTCCTTCACTGCGCATATACCCAAAAACACACAAAACGGAGTAATTCAGTATTCAAATGACATTAGAAAAATCATGAAAACATATAAGAATGCTAGAAACATGAAAATGAATTCAAATAAGTGTTGTTTATGCATTATGTGAAGGACCACCACCCTGAGCAGGGCAGCGGTTCTGTAATCACCACCTTAAACCTTGATCTTGTAGAATCGCACCCCGACCGGGCGGTGGTTGTGTAACCACCATTGCTAAGGAGGTGTGGTCGTGTCTTGAATTTCCACGTGGGTCATGTGCCCTAAAAATGCCTAAAAATGTAAAACAAAGACTATTTTTACCAAAACAAAGCCTACCCATTAGGTGCCCCCCCTAAGTGACCCTATTAAAAATGATATTTTCGAAAATAATCCCCCCATGTCAAAGATTTCACCATTTTCACATTTTGGGGATAAAATGGTAAATCGAGAAAAACTAACCTGTGATCTCATGGGTCGGCATTCTTCTTGTGGAGGCATGATCACAATCTCGTCCCAAACATTTTGACTATACTCATTTCAGAATCCATCACCATGGGTCCCAGAGCTCAAAATCAATTAAATCAACATGCGTAAATGAATAGGAAAGTGGGCCCACTTTTGTATATATAGCATCATGACTTATTTTGAATGCCCCTTTTCGCGGAGTTTGGAGTGCCGACGGAGGTAAGTTCTTATCCCCACATAGATGGTAAGTCTTTGTTTCATATTGTTTTAGTATTTATTATTGGATTTATTTTATCTATCTGCTCTTGATTCCTCTTCTCATTTTACGGTGTAGCGGGAATCTCGAGGGCGTCATTTCGACATAGAGTGTATCGGGTATAGTTTCTTACTTCCCATTTTGGGATGCCATACTCGGACCCACCATTTTACGCCTCTTCATGGCTAAAGTGCTTCTCCGAGGGGGCAATACATACATACCCAAAATTGTAGAGGGTATGCAGATCTTTGGAACAATGTTACACATGCCCCAATGATGATACAGTCTCCTTGTAAGGTGTTCGGGATCCTAAAAATCTCTCAAAGTATGTGTTAACATCCCACATGCCTTGTTATCCCCTGCGTGATTTACTTTTTCCTTCCCCCTCTTTTACTTTACTTCTCGGTCTTGATGATGAAACCGTCACACTGCCAGGTGGCAGTCTTGTGACCACCAACTAGGCAGGGTAGCGGTCCTGTAACCGCCACCCTACTCAGGGAGGTGATCCTTCACGCATTTTCCGAATGCCATTTTTAACACGACTCACGTAAAAAATCAATGTTTACCATCTTTTTTCACCTCCTTTGCTTATATTTATGATTCCGGTTCCCTGGTATAGTGTTTTGACATTGTTTATGGTTTAAGAGATCAAATTGGTTTTCACCTTTGGGTAAATGGGATTCTATAAATAGCTAGCTTGTGCTCAAGTAATGGCCCCTCAAATTTGCTTCTCAACTTCTTATTGCAATAGCTTAGTCTTTCAATTTTTCTTAGGATTCATAGTTTTATTTATTCCATAGTTAGTGTTTTCTTGCTGTTAGGAAGCCACATAATCTTCTTGTGCTAAGTGTTGTTGTTGTTTCATCCAATCAATTGGAGTAGGATAGTTTTATTTTCAGTAGGAAGCCATTAAAGTTGTAGGTTTTGTTCGTCAAATAAGATAGTTTCAGGTTCTGGACATTTTATGTTGCATGACTCGCAATAAATCCCACTAGGAATTGCATAAGCCAAGCTCTGTTCTCTTGCACTATCCCTCTCCTACTCACATTATATTGATCTGCATCCTAAGCTGCCATTATTTCGATACCAACTTCTATTGATGCTAGCATTACATGCTTTTCTGGATCCACGTGAGCATGAAGAAATGAGAAGATCACACTGAGGGGACAAAGCCATATACAAACGGATTCATGACATTGCTCTGCAAAGTCCAGATTCGTGCTTTCAAGGTTCTAAGTTAAAATATATCAAATAGAATAGTCAATCATTTCATTTCAGTTAATTTTACTTTCGATATTGTCAAGGAAGCCATGGGGATTGATAGTTTCTAAGAAACTATGATTCACTCCTCACTTCTGAGGTAGGATCGAGAGTCTTTCAAATAGATTAGATCAGTTATCTGGTTATTTAGAATAGATTTACAACTACACAGGCAAGTAGCTATACTCGGCTGCTTTGTTTGTTTTAATTTTGTTATTAGTTTAGTTGTTAATTTCTAGATATTTTAAATAATTTCTCTTTCAATTCTGTTCAATAGTTCATCAAAAATACAAAAATAGAGAAGTTATATATGTCGTAGATATACTTTACATAGTTAATTTTACTCTGCTATAGTTAGATTTACATTGTTTCTTTTGCATGACAATCATGGGACCTAGAGAGCCCAGAGAATACGTATTCGAGCCAATCATGCCTCAACCCAATCTTGTTACAGCAATAGCTGATATAGATAAAAATATTAGATTCTAAGGCTTCCGAACAACAACAAACTTACAACAGATCAGCTCACAGTTAAGAGGGTTAAACATAGAAGATGACTAAGAACACGCATTACGGTTAAACCAGCCAAACTACAAAGTTACCCTAGATAAACATCCGCATGACCGTAGAAGGGCTTGAAAAGAAAAAACATTCGGTTGTGATCCTTTGGTCCCACAAATGCATACACGGAGACACTCTCACAAACATAGATACTTGTTTCAAAACTCAAAGGTTGCGGAATGCCTATAAGGTATTACGAGAAGATTGTACAAATATTAATTTTGAACATAGAGGCCGAAAAGGCATATGACTATTGGATACTAGGGATTAAAGATTGATTCCTCGTATGACCATAGGAGGTCCATAAAAACACAAATCTACGGTTACGATCCATAAATCCCACAACCCAATGGGTCCACAGTCAATCGACATTGACGATGGCTTACGCGCATTAGTATTTAGATCCACTCCACTTCCACTAATCAATATCACATAGTTATCCTTGTTAGACGTAGCAGGTAACGAAGCTAAGAATTTTTGGACTAGACCAGAGAATCGACCATAGAATCCACTATATATCTATCATCCATTGTCATGACCCTGTTTGGAGACATACATGAAACAATCCTAGGTCATTTTCCATGCATCCCACAACCCATAGATTGAATCACGCCAGAGCTCGATATTGATTGGATCCGTCGAGCAGTCATCCTCACCAACCGTTCTATCACACCAGTTCAGGTTAGGAGGGCCTTCTTTGCCTTAGATTCATAAATTCCATTAGTGTGTATTGAAGACATAAGATTGCCCAATTAGTTTTTCCATACCCCACGTATTCCATCCCCACTGGCTATCTCGGGATGACCTCGAGAGGTCGGTTGCAAGGAAGAGTTACTTGTAGATTCCCACACTCGCTTGTCACTTTTCCATCATACAATTCCCTTCTGTTTTAATCAATGTTGTTGGTTGGTTGGTGTAAAAATGGATTTTCCATGTTCTCTCTCCTCCTGCATTCTACGTTTTCATCGATTAAAAGCCGTTTTGGCTCATTTGTAAAAGGTAGTTCATTATTTCTACTCTACCCCTCTTTGTCTTCTTCCCGAGTTGAAATGAAGTTAGAACCTCCTCCCTACTTTTTAAATGGCATTTTTTTCTTTCCAAGCAAATGATGTTCTATGAAAACTTTTGGAGCAATAAAAAAATGTGTTTTGTGATGCATTTGTCCATCCTTGGTAATTTTTGGTTGTTTTCTTCTTTCCTCTCTTCAATGCAGGTATCTGTGCATGTTTTGACTATTCATTTAAAGATATGGGAGGTGTGTTTGTTGTGTTTGAAACATTTTACGTGTGGATCGATCTCGGACAGTGATGCAGTTGTCCATCCTCTCCATTGCTCACCTCTCTTCATTTCATAGCAGTCTAGTTAGATGGTTAGTCATTTTCCTTCTTTGGTGTATCACCCTTTTAATGTAGGCTCTATTTTTCCCTCTTTTCTCTCTCTCTCTCTGTCTCCTTGGCATGGTTAGATTAGGATAGATTTACCTTTCTTGCACTAGAATAGCTCATGGAAGGTATTTTAAGATGAGGAACGAGCCTTCTCTGGAGATCTTTCCCCATTTTTCAAGGTCCCACACTTTGGGAAAGCTCCATGTTGTGAAATCACACCAAAATGACCCATTTCCTTTTGCAGATTTGAGAGATCATTCTATGGGTAATGTGATTTTGCACTACGGTTGAAATTCCCTCTCCACCACAAACAATAGCAAAATTGGTTGAACCTCAACTTACCACTCCTCTTGTTTTCCCAATTCCACGTGGGGAAGAGATTCCAAAAACTAGTCAAGGAGAAGAACAAGAGGAGGAACCCAATAGAGAAGAGATGATAGAAGATATGAAGCGTTGGGTTTCCATGTTTGGGTTTACAAAGATCCCCTTGATGGTTAAGCCAATAGATGAGGTCAAGGTTGAAGAACTAGTGGTGGCTGAGGCTGAGTTTGTAGACAGAGAACGAATAAAAAAAATAAAAGGAAGATCAACAATCTATTTTCTCTAAATAAAGTGTCCCTAATAGCACTTTGTCTAAGGAGAATGATAATCTAATACAAGCTGCACAATCAATCGAGTTAAAGAGGAGGAACAATCAGCTCTAAGCCCCATTGAAGAGGATCATCTTGGAGAGATCAAATCGAGTTTAAGCCACTCAATGAAGAAACCATCATTGGATGTTTTTGATTTCATTTCAAGGGTCTCGATTTGATTGATGAACCCATGATGGAGGAGGACCATACGGTTTTAGAGGCTCCAAGTGTGGAGCAAGCTATAAAATAACCTGATTCTTTCTCCCATTTCATCCCGTTTAATATCTAATGTTGAGGAGGAGTTTGAGCTTTCAAAATTCATGTTGGAGGAAGAAGGGAACCATGGTGAGCGAGTTGCGAGATCGGGAGGAAACCATGGAGGAGTTCGAGTACATGCATGCAACATGACAACAAGGAGAAAAATTATCTATCTAACTTAGAGGATTGCTTTGATAAAGAGGAGCTAGAGGAAATTACATCATTTGCTCCTCCATCACCCACCTTCCAAGCACATGAGCCTGCTACCATGAGGGACAGCAATCAAGTACAAAAACATGCACTTCATAACGAGATCTGGAACCAAGGTTGGAAGATATGAATCTTCCATGTTCTTCAAAGGAGGAGGAAGAGAAAAGGAAAGAGGTTGCCACCATCTCTTTCACACCATCCATCAAATAAGGTCAGCAAGAAAACTCCATTATTGGAGTTGAAATTCGAAGGAAGGTGAAAATTCAAAGGACCAGACTTTGCCCAATCGTGTACTTGGCTTCATTAGAGCCAAGGGAGAAGCCAAAACCAGTCGTGCCCACTTCAAGGCATGAGGACAAGTATCAAAGCACTAAGGGTCACCATGAAGACCTCTAGAAGTCCAATGCAAATAATATTGAGGAGGTAATTTCCATTAATGTTGATACCTTGATGATATGGGTGGAGGATCGACCCCTTGTCAGTTTTTCACTCATCCAAGTAGCCATATTTAGTGAAAAACCATTTACATGGCTGCCCATTTTGAGAAAGGGAAGCTATTTCTCCATACTCATGACGGTATTGTTTAAGATTTTCTTTGTCAGGGTTAGTATAGGAGTAGGAGTAGATTTTGTTTTCAATAGAAGAAGTGCTTTTGCACACTCTGTATGTCTCATTTGAGGCATGTATGATTTTTGTCTTTGTACATACATTTTGTTTATATTGCTCAAGTGCGAGAGGCTAGGACCTTCATTATTCACCACGGGGAGACCTATAGTTTCCTGTAACATTTGCTAGTTTCAAACAAAACAAAAATACGGAGAGAAACTAAAATTAGTCTTGAGGTAGTCCATTTCTAAAATAGGTTCGGGATTGCTAAGCAAGAATTCGGGCTCGTAGTGGCTCGGGAACATATTTTCAAAGCTTAGATTGGATCAATATTAGGCTATTATTCTTCACTCCATGCCTAATGGATGATTCAAGTATATTGGTCCCTTAATCTATCAAAATATGTCCCCGTGAGTCACCAAATCATTATCCCAATTTTTCCCCTGGATAAAATTGGTCAAACATGACCCCGCACAGAAGAAACCTAGAGAAATCACATTCAAATCCAACAATCGGGTAATAGAGGAACTCTCTGATGGAGGATCAAGGTATGAAAAGGATCAAGTAACCCCACACAAAAGAAATCTAAGGGTCACTTCCACACGAGCCCACGTTTCAAATCTAACGATTAGGTTGCAGACGGGCTTGAAAATGGAGAAGTAGGGTTGGTTAAGGAGGAAAACAGTGTCAAAGAAACCAGAGGCTCAAAGGAGAGGAACAGGGGAAAAGGTTAAAAGTCTTCAAGATTCACGCATAATTCAGAGGGAGCCCAAATTGGCTATGTATGGAAGAGTCAGTGGAAGTTTCCAAGTGTCCCATTGGTGCATCTCCAATAAAGTAAATCTAAAGTAGAGACTCAAACGAGCGCCAAGCCTCCATGTGTCCATAGTCCCCCAAAATTCAAACCTTGAGTTGAAAATTCTTCAACTCAATGGAAGGTACCAAGTTTCCAATTGGCACTACTTCAAAGATAAATCCAAACAGTGGAGACCCAAATGAGCGTGGCCTCGCCACATAGTCTAAGTTAAAAAATGGGACAGAGCGGGCTTAAAATGACTAAGTATAAAGGTTATGGAAGAAGAAGCCACATGTCTACACGGAGCTACTTCAAAAGTAAAATTTCAAGTGGGTTTCCAAATGAGCATGGGCTCTCCACGTGTCCCAGGTCCAAAAAAGGGACAGAGTTGGGGGTTGAATAGTCAAAGTAGAGGTAGGTCAGCGGAAGGATCAAGTGTCAGCATGATACTACTTCAAAGGTAAAATCCTGAGTGGGTTTTCAAACAAGTGCCAAGCCTCCACGTGTCCAAGGTTAGAACTATGAACACACCAAGAAAAAGAGACTTAGCCAAAACATAAGGAAATAGAGAAAGCCGTAGAAGGTGCCATGTGTATCTTTGACACAATCCTCAAAAGGTAAATCTAGAAGTGGTCCGCTAACTAGTGTCGGCACCACATGGCCATGTTGAAAAGTCAAAGTGGGAAGGTAGATCATCGGAGGAAGTTTGAAATTTTTCCCCAAGAAGGCATAAAGTAAAAAAATGAGCCGCACCTCCGCTGATGCCGAAGGAGCCACATGTCAAGCCTAAATTGCATGCGGCCGACGGGCATGGGAAGGATTTTTGCCCAAATGGAAAATGTGGACCGACGGGCTCGAAGATGGTTTTTTGACAAAAATGAATTGTGAGGCTATGGGGAAATTTTGACATTTTGTAATTTTTGGTGCCAAAAGGTACAAAGTGAGTTTCGGGTCCCAAACCTATTTTGCTAACTAGTTTTTGCCATTTTTGTATGGACCCGACTCAAACATTCAAATGGACATATCTTTTGATCCAATGCTTGAAATTTAACAAATTTGGCACCGTTGGAAAGGTCTCGACCTTGTCTACACCATGGGAGCCTAAAAATTTAATTTTGATGAGGTTAGGTGGGTGAAAATGGGAAAACATCTTTCATGACATTAATGCAGAATCTGATTGCTTCAACTACCAGATCTGATTTGATTCGATATGTCATTCTTCCTTCTTCAACATGTTGAATAGACATAGGGAACCAGACTTGAAATATTTTTGGTGGATTCGCGGTGGGCATTGATGGTTGGTGGTTGAATTTTAGGAGAAAATTCGAGTTTCTCTTCTTTCCCTCCGATTTTCATCATCTATATATTGTAACACTTCTCATTTAAGAAGGGAGAGACATTTTGGGTGTAGGGAAACTCTATTAAAGTCATTTCTAACTACATTTGAGTAGTAAACCTTCTCCAACTCCTGGAGAGTGTATTTTTTCCTTTAAGCACCACATATAACAGTCTGTGCACCTTATAGAGCAATAAAATCATTTTTCATGGCATCTTTCAACCCTTGGAATCATTTTGTTGTTTCTCTATGCCTCTTTGTCTCGTGTTTTCTCCCTGTGTATGTATTTCACATTTGCAGGTGTAAGATGTTGTGCTTCATGGAGTTTTGATGGCAGATTTGAATTTGGGTCTGTGTCACTTCGGTCTCACCTCTCTCGGTCCCCTTTTCACTATTTGATTATCCCTCAAAAAGTATCTCACCACTTCCTTTTCTAGTGTATCACCGCTTAGTGTAGGCTCTTTCACCATGTCTCTCTCTCCTGTTGCCTTTGAACATTTAGATTAGGATTAGTTAAATTCTACCTACACTGGAGTAGCTCATGGTACATACATTAGGAAGCAAGTACCAACTTTCTCCGGAGGGCCATCTCAAGTTTTTCAAGTTCCACATCTTGATATATGGTCCCATGTTGTGCAATCACACTGAATTCCCCACTCACAACCAGACCATTCGGGTGTGTTGTGATTCCACACTACTAGTAGGGTAAAACCAATCAACACCCCCATAGATCAAGTGATACCTAGAAAACATTTTACTCCAATAATTCAAATGTAAGATAAGGAAAGTAGATCTAGATAAGAAGGGTCTGAAAAGTGGAACCATGTGGAATGCCTAGTTCAGGTGGTGGAGGATAAGAGAGGAATTCTCGTAAAACCGCGGTTCCCCTAAAAACCTTTTACATCTCTAACTCATCTTAGAAATATAAAATAAACCCTTGTCCCACAAGTTCCCCAACTTCTAATTTGTAGGCCCATTCCCTTCGCACCAACCTCTCATGAATATAATGTTAGGTATAAGCCTAGTAAACGTACTCTACAAGTGCAAATGTAAATATGGTCTTATCTTCATCAAAGAAAATCTAGAATTTCCAAATGAGATGAACATCTATCTAGGAAGGAGAGAGCTTAACAACATCTCTATGAGCTTAACCTAACATTATTGCATCACAAGTCATGTTGATTGTTTAATCAACTCAAAAGGGTTTGTATATATTCATAAAAGTACTACTAGTAATATAGCCCTAAATAAGTATTTCACGTCCATGATAATGAATATCCTCTCACGATTTCTTGAATTATTGTAACCTTGGAAGGGATTTAAGATACCGACATTTAGTGTTATTATTTAAAAGTAATAATTTGATTAAATAATAATAAATAACTAAATAATTTTTTAAAAAATAAAAATAAAAAAAACAAAAAAATGAAACGTGTCATTTCGGGCCATGAGTTAGTGTTGGTAGGAACCATACATGTCATTTGGGGCCACAAGTTAGTGTTGGTAGGAACCATACCTAGAAATATATGTGGAATGGGGATCCCATCTTAGTTGCCAGAGCGTACTCCCTCTCCTAGAAAACGTTGGGAGGCTATCCTTACACATAGGCATCTTTCCTTTCCCAAAAACATTGTTATTACATGTGTGTGTGTGTGTGTGTGTGTGTGTGTGTGTGTGTGTGTGTGTGTAAGGAAACTCAAATTGCACACCGATTTAACTTTACACATCGAATATATTGATATAGCGAGATAAAATCACCGCTCAAGACCCAAACTCGGTATATAGGGTCATATCTAATGGTTTCCATAAATGCTAATGACCCTATAGCCATAACATTTAATGATTCCTACGACTCTTACCCATGGCCGAGCTCCTTTGTTAATGAAGGGTATATATATATAAACAAACACAATTATACCATCTAATCCACTTAATGGTTTACGACAACCCAAATATGGTCTTTTAAAAAATTATATAAATGTTAGTGTAAATGAATATATAGTTATAAATTGGTTTTATTTGTATAAATGCATACACAAATTTAAATATAATGCATAACTACAAATAAGGGTTCTTATAAAATGCATATGTACAAAACTTGAGGAAATACCAGAATTTAAATGCATATTAAAAGGTAATCCTACTCTAAACTATTCACCAAAATTTGGGCAAGAGAATCCTCAATTAAAACTGTTTTTTCCTTCCCGAATCTCCTCATGAAACCTCTGCATACAATAAGAACAAATTTATAGGAAAAGAATTGTTAAAAAAGATTATTAAGAAATATAGTGTTCCCAAAATCTATTGTGTAGAATTTTTTTGATCCTTTGGTCTTATATAATCCTAGAATTTCCACATGTCTATTGAACTTTAGTGGACTCACCGGTTTATAAATTTTTCTCAAATGATATTATTTATTCCTCCTCCCATTATCTTGAAAAATTAAATTATTTTAAAAAAATTAAAGTTTGATGGGTTGAATTTATTCTAAATATACAATGGATCAATAAAGGTTAAGACCATTATTAATTTTTTTCTAGTGAGGATTACTTAAATCATTAATCAAATTTTAATATAATGTCTTACTTTATTATTTTAATTAGATTAGTAGGGATGTTAATATTTATTTTGTTGTATACCAATAACTCAATGGTGGGGAATAATAATAATTTTTTTATAGAATCATTATATTATATGTCAAGTGTTGGGTCATAATTCTTAGAGCTATATTATTACCTAGACGTAACATTACCTTAGATAAAATTAAACACCTTTATAAATGAAATGTATATATAAATAAACATCTTATGGACTGAATCAAAACATCACCTTCGGTGGATCACGAGGTGGATTTCCTAAGTTTCTTACTAGAATTTAATTGTAGCTATTTCTTTAAGAAGAATTTGTTTTAGCCTCTAGGTTACTATACATAGTGGGTAAATTTTTACTGGTAATTAATTGTGAGTTTAATATCATCACAAGATTATTCCTTTCTTATAATGTAGAAAAAATAACCTGAAATTTTATGAGGGTTAACGAGTTTATTTTATGAGCATTTTGTGTCGTCAAAGTAAGGACATGACACATTTCTATAGTTTTTAAAATGAAATCTTTGAATACGAATTCGAACATGAAAACAAGAGTTGTGTTCAAATTTTGTGTATGGTTTACCATTTATGGTTAGGGTTTATGTTTTATATTTACTTTTAAGAGATTAGTGTCCTAATTGTGTAATGTAGGTTTTACATCATGAACCATAAATAAAACTAATATGAAAACTTTTTGAACCTTAAATCTAGATCTATCTTAGGAAGCGAAGGCTTTATGTAGGGATGTTTGCCTACGTGATGTGATGGTGTGTGGGTAGAAACGTCCTATGTGGACTGTCATAGGTGGCACAAGGATTTGTGAGGCTGTGCCACATTTGAAGAGTTGGTGCTAGGGAGACTTAGAGGAATTATTTTTGAAAACTCTTTAATGAGCCCCGAAAAGAATGCTATTAAGAAGATATGACAGTTGAATTGGTATCCCTGGTAAGACCAGTGAGGTGAAAGTTTTGTCGGATAAAAACCTTAGTGGTGGTGGAAACAGAGGGAATGTGAATTTATCCACTTCCCTATTAGACAGCTTGTAGGAAATATCCCTTGATCTACTCATTGATGCCTAAGTGTGATGCATCCACTGAGTCAGGAAAAAAAAACCCTTTGTGGAAGGACTTGTTGGCGCTAGGGCATTATCCCCTATTATTTTTATTGAGCGGAAAGGAGATTTTGTTAAAGAAAATCATGAAATCGGGAGTATTGGGAGGAAGGAATAAGTGCATGTTGAAAGTGACATAATTTATTTCTAAGGTTTCAACTCTTATATATGATTTGGAAATGAAAATATTAGCGATGTTCCCTCAATTAAAGATATGGGAAGTGTGGCTTGATTTGAAGATCTTGTGGGACCCTCTTCTTGTGACCCTTCCTCGCATTCTTCCTCTTTGATATCCGACGTTAGGTTAGACTAATATTTCAAATATGTGGTTAAATCTAGCAAAGGTTCATTCAATGAGGTGTTATAAAGGAAGATTGGTATATCCATCAAACCCATGTAGCCTTCTAATAATAGCCCCAATGTTACTTTTAGTGAGGATGTGATTGAAGATGAGATATATTACCAAAATCATGCCCTCATCTCCAGATTCAATACTTTTTCCCATCCTTACATTCCTCCATGAATGGATCTCAAAACATTTGCTTCCTATTCTTGAAGACATGTTAGACATCTACCCTTTTGTAAGGGGATATTTTGTTCTTAGATTTACTCTAATATCTTTTAAGGACAACATAGCTGAAAATATTTGGGCTTGTAAATATCACTATCTTCATACAAAGTGCTATTTCCCCTCTTTTAATCTAACCAATGAATCATTTTCACACAAACCAGTTCGGATTAGATTTTTGCACCTCTTTGTTGTATTTTTAGGACCATTATTATCTTATTTCCATTGGAAACACTCAAGGAAATATTTTAAATATCGTCTCTCCCACACCATCGATTTTACCCAAAAAAGCTATGCCTAAATCCTATTTGACAATGATATCTCAAAGAACATTCCTACCAACAACAAGCTCAAAGTTCAAAATAAAACCTAGACCCAACCTCTTTATTATGACATTTTACCTTTCGGATGTAGAAGATGTTTCACATTAGGATATATTGTTGCTAATTGTAAGATGGTCAAGCGTAAGAATTAGAGCACTAGATGGTGGAAAATTTCCCTCCTTGATCATTTTTATCAGCATGCTAATGTATATTTAGATTGAATTATTTATTTAGAAGACTTCCTTGACTCGGTTCTGAAACTCCTTTTAGAGAAACAGTCATTTACGAGAAATGATGAAAACACAAAGTTTGAAATTCAAATAAATAAAGTTAATGAAACAAATGTCGGTGAAGTGACTAAGTAAATTTTTCTTCCTCTTTTTTCCTGTAAACTTCAGTACATATCAACCGATCGGGTTGAAAAATGGTGCATAGTAAGAATAAATATTTAGCTAAGAAAACCATTCTCTACCTAGTTAGTTCTTTTCACTTATAGGGGCTGCACCTATTTTGATTCTTATATTTTTTATAAGATTAATTGTCTTGGATTTTAGGCCTTCTTTGTTCATGGGTAGGATCCAAGACATAAATCACATTTTTACACTTTATCTAAAAATATATACTAAACACTAAAAATGAAATACTAAGAAACTAAACTAGGATGATAATGATGATGAGAAATAATTAATCCAAATAAATTTAGAGAAGATAAAAGACATAAATATGGTTAGAATTTTAGATAAATAAAGAGAAGCCCTCACATTTAGTTTTACAATTTGGTGTCATTAGTTTTATTTAATTTTTTGTTGTAATTAAAAGTGTTACTAAAATTAAGACACACATCCAATCAAATGTGTGATTGTTTCACAGGACTCCTACATGGATTTTATTAATAAGGAACATTTCTTTGTGAGGAGGAATTTTGTAGGACACAATTTTGTCTCCATGTCATTCATATTAGATTAAAAATATAATTTGCAATGAAAAATATATAAGATATTTAAAAATATTCAATTTAATGATCCATGGATTGCTTTCCTTTTTAAGTTTAGAATGAGAAAAATATATCCTAGGGATTGGACTAATCTACAACTAAGGAAGATGCAATCTAATTTAAAACTGGAAAAAAGATATCAAAAATGAATTTAATTTTCACAATCTAGTGCCTAAATAATATTGTCCTAAAATATGTTGAATTAATAAATTTGGGTTCTCAAAATGAAAATATAAGAGTTGGTGATATTTGATAAAAAATTCAACATTCTTTATAACATTGTACTTATTGTTATATTGTGTTAAAAATTATTTGTATGTCCATATATTATCTTTATGGAGTGTTATTAATATTAAATTTCATATGCCATTATAATAAATATATGTGATTAGTTTCAATTTAATGAACAAAATAACATTGAGATGGGTCTTAAAAGATGCATTTTTTCTTCATCTAAATTCATTTTTAAGTTCAATTTTTAACCATCTCTAAACGTAAGGCATATCAAAATTATTAAATGTGTTGCATTGAATAACATAAAAATTGATATGTCATTGTGAGTTTTAAACCGTTAAAAAAACATAATAACCTTAAACATGATATCATAATGTATAAATAATAAACACAAACCCTTGGCGGTGAATCATTGAAAAAAATAGTTGTTGAATATAGACGAAGTGGGAGAGATTTATTTGAATGAAAGAATATCATTAATGAATGGTTTGAATGATGGAGATGGACAGAATTCTCTTGAGACTCTACGGTCCTAGAGAAATCCCAAGGATAGGAACAAGTCACATGCCTTCACCAGCTAAGGATGAAAAATTTGAGCCTGTGGTGGAGACCACATGGGAAGAAAGGTTGGTCAGTAAAAGATTGGACAAATATTCTTTGGAGGGACTAGATCCTTCTAAAGAGAAGGTTTTCCTTTCTCTTAAAATCTCATAAACTCTCTTGGATAGAGCTAAGGAAAATATGGAAGGCACACTATTTTTGAAATGTTTGGGATCTCATCCCAACATTGATTTGTTTCGAGGCTGGGCCAAGAGAAGATGTTCATCAAATGGATCCATCGAACTAATAACATATGATAATGGTTTATTTCTAATTTCTTTACCTATCAAAGATCATCTTGCGAGAATATTATCTAAAGGTCTGTGGTTTATAGGTAAGTCTCACATGGTTATCCAGAAATGGGAACTAACTTTCAACCCATTTCAAAAACCTATCTTTGAATATCCTATTTGGGTGATCCTCCAGGTGATTTCATCTTGATTTACGGGAACCAAAGGTCCTTACAGGTATAGGATAGAGTTTGGATTCACCTATCACCCTAGATCATGTCACCAAAGAAAGGACAGGATAACTCACACTAGAATTTGTGTCAATATGAAACCAAAGGATACTTTGGAATGTAATATCAAGTTCTTATCAAAATGGTAGTGCCCAATCCTCTTCGATACTATTTCATTTTGATGTTGATATTGTTGGAGTATTACTTGGACATTTGAGTATTATATTTTTATTAGTAGATGATGGACTATACAGATATTTAGAATATTGACATTATGTGGTTTACATTTTATTATGATGCACTAGATGGTGATGATAGACAATTATATATGTTGATTTATGATATTTTGATTTTTATACTAACATGTCATAATTTGGATGCATAACATATGTTGGATGTTTTGAATAGAATTATGATTTTTATGAATGCCAAAATTAAATTAATTGTATGATGATAGATTATAGAATTGCTAATGTCGAATGATGATTATTGATTTTACATGTATATTTCCTCGATGTTGTTAATACGGATGAAAGGCCGGAGAAGTATTTTGGTTTATGTTGTAAGACATTTTATGACATACATCAGGAGTGGATAGGGGACCAACCATGAAATGATGTATGGTGTTGAGCAACACGACCAAAATTTGACAACTTATGTAATGTTATAGTGTGGTGTTTTGCATGCCTAGTTAGGAGGTTTCCCATGGGGGTGACCTCACATGTGTGGCCATGGGGTGATATGTTTCCCTTTTCTTTTAATTTTTATATGTGCTTTATTTTAGTTTTTGCATTTAATTTTTGGAAATAGTTTTCACTTTATTAATATTTATAATTGTGTCTTGATTAATCTAAACCTTATTATTTGGTTAATGAAATAGAGATGTGACAAATAGATAATTATGAGGTTATTTTGTCCTTGTTGTAAGAAATATTTATGATAGTTTGTGTGTTTTTACTCCACCCCAACTTTGAAATTCGGATGTTGACTTGTGGGCCTTTTTAGCAGCTTGTGGGACAAGCTAAACTTGTCCCATGCCTCTTGAATTTACCCAACAACACTACCTATGGGTTGGAGTGTTTATTTTTGACTTATTTATCCTTTTAAGAGTGTGAAATGGTGAAAATAATTGCACCTTTTTCTTGTCACAATTAATTTTGTCCTTAGAAGGCATGGTGTGCAAGTTTGTGTGTCATGTGGGTTATCATAGTTCTTACATACTCATTTATTGTCTTGGCAATGGTGTGTTGATTTTAGTGTGGTAATGGAGGAATGATGAAGTGGGATCCTACATGGATCTACCTCATCGTCCTCACATTCCATTTCTATTTATTGGTGGATTTTGATGGAATGGGGGTTACTTGTTATTTTCTTCCTTTGTCATTTTTAAATTTAGAGCTTGTTGGAATGATTTTGCGAATTGGCTTGGCTTGGACATGTGAAAGACTTGTGAATTTTCCTTTGAGATTGGTGGAGAGGTAGTGTCTCCAACATTTTTTTGTTATTATGCTTGTGGATATGAAATGTTGTGCTTGTTAAATTTGTTTAAGTTTTATGAATGTTCTTGTGTGTGGTTGGGTAGTAGGCCTTCAGTTGGGTACAAGAGAAAGACCTATGGGAAAATTGGGGAGGGAAAAGGGAGTTTGTGAGGCATGCATTTGGTGGGAGTCTGATTGGGAGTTCCACCTATGGGGAGTGAAAAGGAAATCATGGTCATTTTGTTACACACCTGTAAGGGAGAAATAAGGCTATCATGTTGTTTGTTTTTCACACTTAGAGGCTTAGGGTGAAACTCCCACACCACTTGGGAGGTGTAAGGAAGTTGTTTCCCATATTCCTTGCTCCATTTGGTTTCATTTCAAACGTTTGTGTTGTTGCGAAGTAATAAAATTGTTGAATATGTCATTTTGGTTGGGTTGAATTTTTGAATGTATGTTTTTTGTGGAAGCCATATTTGTGAAAAGTTGTCAAAAGTTTCTCATGATCCCTCATGGTTCCTTGGTTGGGACTCGGGGATATTAAGGGGAATGTCTTCTCCTCTTAGTGGATTAAAGGTTGGGAAGAGAGCATTGCCTATTCCCCCTTCCTTTATTTTTGATCCTAGTTTTGAAAGATTGAAGAATGATATATTAAAGTTCAAGTTTGGAGGAGACATGCAAGAAGACTTGTAATTGACCTTGTTGAGAACCTCCTTTTTATATTTATCGTATTGTTATACCCACCTTGAGTGGTAGTTTGTAATATTTTATGCTTGAAATAAAGATGTAATATTTCATTTATTCCATGATTGAAATGAGTTAGTGAATGTAGAAAAATCCTTTGGTTTTTACCTAATTCAAAGGAATTAGTCTTAGTGAAAGAATATTAATTGGAGCCTCACATTGTGAAGGAATGATTTGGGAGATTGGTAGTTTCCATAGTTGTGTTGAAATTATATAATAAAAGGAAAATTTAAGTTGTTTATTTTCCTTGAAATGAAATTATTCTAAAAGGTTTAAGAATCCATAGTTGTAATATTTATATACACATATATTTGGGAAAAAGAATTAAGATGTTTTGAAAAGGAATATGTCAAAGTTTTGTTGTTTTAGTTGGCGAAATGGAATAGCTATTCTTTTTTCTTTTTTTTATTTTTAAAGAAAGGAATATTGGAGTGATTAATTATAAATGCATTCTAATCTTGTTGATGGAAAACTCTTCCCTCACAAAACTTATTACATTAAATAAGAAAGTGCTACTGAAATATTCCCCAAGTTCACTTTTATCTAATTTGGTATAGACCCTATTATTCTTTCAAATATTAGTTTTTAGAACAAAAAAAAATAATGTATATCCACACTTCTAGTTAAAATATAGCTACGATCGATTTAAGTGTATGAGAATGTCTTTACAAATTTCCTTTATAAATAATAAACTAAATGTAGTTTTATTTTAAAAAAAGGAATTTTAAATAAATTCAATATATTTAATATTGTTAATATATTAATATAAATAGCCGATGGGGTGGGAGTGGTGCGGTCAAGTCACATGGTTGTGTGCTTGCCCACCCGGTTTCAAATCCCCCCGAGGCACGATCCTCCTCGGAGGTGGTTTCACCGCTAGAGGCGGCATCTCTGCTCATGCTGACACTGGTGTTTACTCCTCACTGCTGACGCTGGTGGCTGCTCCTCTCGTTGTCGACGCTGGTGGCTCCTTCTCCTCTCGCTGCTGACGCTGGTGGCTGCTCCGCTCACGGTTGCTGCTCCTCTCGCTGCGGTCGTGGCTGCTCCTCTCGCTGCTGACACTTGTGGCTGCTCCGCTTGCTGCTGATACTGGTGGCTGCTCCTCTCGCTGCCGACACTGGTAGCTGTTCTAAGTTGTCCCACTCGCTGCGGTCATTGTCGATGGTCACTACATCTTCACTTGATTTCATGGTTGCTTCAATTGGGTTCCTAATAAGTGGTCCCCTTCATTGTAACCAGGTTGTGGATCCTCTCAAAAAATCCTCAAGTGTACAAGGATGTGGGTCCTTTCAAACACCCTCAATTTACCCTCAATCCAAAAATATATATTAATATAAATACAGATTAATAATATATATATATATATATATATATATATATAATATATATATATAATGTTATTATTAAAAAAACATAATATAATGTTTTCACTTTCTTTTGTGTATAGGATAAGTGGCTTTGCCACATTGGTTTGAATGTGAAATGGGGTGGGGAGAGGTCGGTGATCCCTCCCCTACTTTATTTATTGTATAGTGTGGTGGGTGGAGGCGAGCCCCACCGAACTTCGGAAAACTAAACTAAACTTACCACTTTATACTTCCCACTATAATTTTGTAAATCCGTGGCCTCTTTTGATATTAAAAGAAATCCCATATTTTTAATTAACTATAAAAATATCACACACACACACACACACACACACACACACACACACACACACACACACACACACAATCATGAGTAGATAAATATACAAATAAGATGCATATATATAGGTATATACTTATATACTTGAATATTTTACAAAAAGACATCATTTTTAAATATATCTACAAAGCGGTAAAATAGACAAATGCCCTAGAAGAAGGAAAATACGTTAAAATGAATTTACAACAAATAAGGAAAATTCTAGTTTTATTAGGAAAATGCCATATACCCAAATGAGTATTCTCATTGAATCAAATTTACAAAAACTGATGGAATGTTCAACCAAACCCTAGAATAGTGTAGAATAGAAAAAAAAGGAAAAAAAAAGAAATAAGCTTGGATTTGTGTGTAACTAGCCCCAAGCTCTATTATTGTCTTCCATGGCTTCTTTCCTTCCTCCTTCCCTAAACCTGCAAAAAAAAAATGAAGAAATGAGTAAAATGAATGAATAAAAGACTCCATAGAGATGATTAGGGTTGTTTTCAAATTTCTTGATCCAATGGCCTAGATTGGTTTCATCCAGTGGTAAAGATTCTTCCCTACAAATGTTAGGTGTGAGTTAGGTGAGATCATCATTTGAACACGTGGGTCAATTTTTAATGGGGCCACTTAAGTGGTGTTGAAGTTAGCTCAAATTTTGTATTTTAGTTGATTTATTTTTGTAACTTTTTTAAAACAAAGGCCATGACCTTGTGATAATTAAGTAAGTCCATTCCCTTAGTATTTTAGAAAACATTTATAATTGAGAATTAAGTTTAATAGTATTGTTTTTATGGAAGGGAAAATTAGACCTAGACCTTTTTATAGTAAATTATTAAATGACTTTAAGAACCACATTATTAAATTAATTAAGGATTATAGGAATGAAATATTTAAACCTAAATGAAGATTAAATATTATTATTTAATTAGTTTTGAAACAATTGTTATTAACTTCATGAATAACATAAGCTTTACAACCAACTTTATAAAAAAATATATTCCATAATTTTTCTATTTCAACCTCCTTTTTGTCTTGGGTTTTGTGGGGTAAAATTGTGGGCATTACACTTGGTATCAGAGCTATGGGTTCAACGCTTGAACCCTGGGAAGAATAGAAAACATGAAACATAAACAAATAAACATAGCACAACTCTAAACATAGAACACACAAAATTGTATGATATTTTTCTAAGCGTAGAAAACTTAGAAAACTGAAACAAATACTTTGATGATGATAAAATAACTCCCATATTAGTATATGCATGAGGCACATACTAGAAAAGGGGTTTCTTACACATGGACCTACACCTACCACCCCTAGATTAGGTTTTAGCATGTATTTGGTCTCGAGATATTATAGACACTACAGAATTATAATTCCGTTATATGTGGATGATCTTTAGGAGGGCGACCTACAAGGTAAGATAGAGAGCCATCAAGGGAGGCCCATGTGCCTTCATGTCATAGTATGGAGGATAGAGCAGATAAATATCACGTGGAGTCGAGTTAAGCATGAGTCACCTCCTAAGGAGCACATAGAAATGGCAACAAGGCACAAAGATAGGTCTAGGGGCATTAGGCTAAGATATGATCATGTAGAGGCACCTAAGGGTCGACATTCGACAAAAATTTATAACATTAGAGATATACTAAAGTTACACTCGACTCATTTTTACGGAGACACAAGGGGATTTCAGGCGGAGGCATGATTGGTTAGCTTGAGTGTATGCTTCAAGCTATGCCCTTGTTCAAGCAACATGAAATCTCATGTTATCATCCAACTACGAGAGATGGAACTATATTTTGTTAGAGGAAAGAGGAGTATAAGATCCACATGGATTCAAAGCAGTCATTAGGGAACTCTTTGACGAGTGTTTATAGAGTAGATACATATCCATGAGATTCATCCAGGAGCACAACAATGAGTTTCACGATCCGGGAAAGGCTTCCATGACGGTGGTAGTACAAGGGAAAGTTTTAGACCTACTTCAGTATGTGGATTACATGAAAGATGAATAGGATAGAGTTCACAGGTTCATCAGGGTACTAAACTTAGACTTGGGTGGGGCAGTGTGCATTCATTGCTCACAAACACTTTTAGAGGCTATGGAGAAAGCATATATTGTAGAGGAAACCACGAGGAAGACTCAATGGGCTCGTGACAAAGTTAAGAACTTCATACAAGATTTACAAGATAGTAGATCAAGGGGGTCAACTCCTCCTCGCAGTGGACATACTTTATGACAGTCTTCCTTCCAACCTCCTCCACATCCTCAACATTAGATTGGACCGCTATTTCAACCTATACAAAGTGCCATGATGCTCAGAGAGGGTGTTGTATGGGACCTCTAACTAGGGGTCCCAATAGGACATAGGCTCCACCTAGATCATTTTTGGTAGGACTACGTCCACCGCAAAACCCACAAAGATCTATGACAGTTTATCGGGTTCTTCATCACATACTTCTAGGCCACCTGGAGGATTATATTCTTAGTGGAGAGGACTAGGTACTTGCTATGGATGTAGTGTACATGGACATAATTAGAGATATTTCCCTCAAAGCCCTACTAATCAGGGTAAGGAACCTATTTCTTAGCCTCCAGTTGGTGAAATGGCTAGGAGATATAAGACTTACGTAGCGGTTGAGAACCACTACGCAGATAAGCAGGGCATGGTTATAGAGACCACAAGTAGCATTCGTGGTATTTCTATCCCTATTTTATTTGACTCAGGCTCATTAGATTCTTTCATTTCTCGATCTTTATTAGAGCATGGCAGGCTGGCGGCAGTTAGACAGGGCCTTAGTTGGGATGTCGAGATGGCTTCTAGAGCCAAGATCTCAGTTAACTCCTTAGTCAAGGAGTGAGTAGTGCACCTAAGACCCTTTACCAAAACTTTGGACTAACGTATCCTTCCCTCGGGTTCATATGGAGTTATCTTGGGTATGGATTGGTTTTCTTCACACAGATCTAGATTTGATTTTCAAAATAAGATTATATCTTGTCTAGATGATTTGGGTATGGATTTAGTGATTATTGAAGTCGGGAGACCCATATCTATTCATAGTATTTTCACTATGTAGGCTGAAGCGGTATGCATAGTGGGGTTATTAGTTATATGTTATTATAGTTAGTGATAGGTTAGAGGATGGGACTATTGGACCTTCAATTGATGGTCACCACATTTTGTAAGAGTTTTCTGATGTTTTTCTTAGTGAGATGCCATGGATGCCTCAGCCACGTGAGATATATTTTCACATTGATTTGGTTCCAGGAGTGGAACCTATTTCACTCACTCCTTATAAGATGACCCTGAGCTATGTGAGCTCAATTTTTAGCTAAAGGTCCTTAATGAGAAAGGCCCAATCCATCTTATTTTATCCCCTTGGGGTGCATCGATGATTTTTTTTTGAATATGGACGGATCCTTGCGATTTTGTGTAGACTAACATCAACTAAACAAAGTAATGATCAAGAATTGTTACACCTTTTGTCACCTCGATGATTTATTTGATCAGATTAAGGGGGCCACTATGTTTTCTAAGATTGATCTTAAGTTAGGATACCATCAATTGAGGATTATAGAGGTAGATATTCACAGGACAACTTTCCGTATGAGATATGGCCACTATGAGTTCACGGTTGTGCCATTTGGACTTATGAATTCCCTATAGTGCTCTTGAGTTTGATGAATGGGGTTTTTATGAATTTTATAGATTGCTTTGTCCTCATATTCCTTGATGAAATTTTGATCTTCTCTCGTATATGTGAGGAGCACAATGAACATGTTCGTTAGGTTCTACGGTGTCTTCATGAGCAATAAATTTATAGGAACTTGAGTGTCTTCATGAGCAACAAATTTATGGGAACCTAGATAAGTGTGCATTCTTTCGATCAGAGGCGTAGTATTTGGGACAAATTATTTCTAGGAAGGTATCGCATTTGATCCTTCTAAGATTAGAACCATTATGGATTGGCCAACACCCACTAGTGTGACCAGGGGTGTAGTTTCATGGGCTTGGCATGGTACTACAAGAGATTTCTTTAGGAAATTTTTAGTTTATGCACCAAATCACTTCCGTTCGAGATAGATATGAGCCTCGCCTTTAGGATGCAAAAGGAATTCCTTACGAAAACACCCATTCTTTTAGTTTCATATCCTTAGGGAGATTTTTGTATCCACCAATGCTTATTTTTCAGGATTAGGTGGTGTATTGATGCAAGAGAGTCGTGTTGTAGCATTTGAGTATTGCATACTGAATGATTACAAGCTCAATTATTGACTCATGAACTTGACCTTGCAATAGTTTTGCATGCTTTGGTTTGATGGAGACATTTCCTTCTTGGCAGGAGATTCATTCTCAAGACAAATCATTTGAGTCTTCATCACCTCTTCACGTAGCCAAATCTCAATGCTCGTCGGTAGCGTTGAATGGATTTTTTTATGAGTACGAAATGGAGATAGAGCATGTTAAGGGTAAGGATAATGTTTTTAAGATGCTATGAGTAGAAGGAGACATTTGGTTATGGATAATTCAGTGGGTACAAATTTGTGGAGTAGTATTTTGCAACATCTTCCACATGACGGCTTCTACCTTACTGACCGGATAAAATATTAAGTCTCAAATACCCCTTGAGAGGAAGTTTGATGGATTTTCATTAGAGGTAGATGGTCTTCTCGGACTCAAATTCTGGATCATTTTACCTATAGACGGATGATTGAGACAAGATATCTTGGAAGAGGCTCATCGTGCAACTCATTCGGCCCATCCGGGGGTGAACAAGATGTATGCTACCTTGAGATAGCTATTCCATTGGAGAGGTCTATGGAGAGATGTAGCTCATTTTTTGTCACCTTATTTACGAGTGTCAAAGGGTGAAGGCTAATCATTAGCATCCAGTGGCCTTCTCTATCCACATGCCTTTGCATTAGAAATGGTACACCATTTCATTGGATTTATTTATAAGAATACGAATGTTGAGATACCATCACGATGCCATCATGGTCAAAGTGGATACACTAGTGAAAGTGACCTATTTTTCTCTGGTGAAGACCACCTATATAGCTAGTGCATTGGTGTGAGTATACTATGGTGAGATTGTTAGATTACACAGAGGCGCAAAATATTATTTGTGACTACTTTCCCTTTATACTGACTCTCATTTCTTGACTACCATGAAACATTCCCTCAAGACACGTATTAACTTTAGTATATCTTATCATCCACAAATATATGGATAGATAGAGTGGGTAAATCATATCTTGGAGGACATGTTGTGGATGTATGTCATGGACAATCAGTCTAGGTGGGAGGAGTACTTGTATTTAGCAGAGTATGCATACGAAAACAATTTTCGAGTTCGATTCGTATGGTTCAATTTCAAGTATTGTATGGCAGGGAATGTAGGAAACCACTAAGTTTTCATAGATTAAAAGATAGGGTATGTCTTGGGCTGGAAATATGATAGGATATAGAGTAGAAGGTTATCATGATTTGAGAGGTTATAGGAGGTTCAAGATAGATAGAATAAATATGTATATCAGAGGAGGAAAGATCATATTTTTGAGGTGGGCATGAAGGTGTTTCTTCATGTCATGCCTCATAATATTCCTATCCATTATGTAAAAGGCTCTAAGTTATCTCCTATATTTGTGGGTACCTTCAAGATATTTGAGCCTATCGGTCCTTTGACCTACCAGTATAGCATTTTCACCTGACTCATCTCACGTGCATAATTTATTTCATTTTCTTTACTTAGGAGATACATTCCATATCCCTCTTTTTTTTGTATTAGAATGCATTGCATGTGCAGGAGAATGGGAAGGTGTCACTAGAGCTTGTGTGCATAGAGCACGGGACCGTGTCTTCGAGAATGCAAGATTTACCAGTGCGGGTTCAAGTGGGATAGGTACTGATGAGAGGCTGTACCTACATGGGAGGATATCACTTTATTTCAAGTACAATTTCCTCATCTATTCTAGTTAGTTCTAGGAGGAGGTTGAGTCTAAGGGAAGGGGATGTACTTTCCAATCGTCTATCATGACACTATTTCGTTTTAATGTTGATCTTTATTGGATTGTTGCTTGGACATTTGAGTATTATATTTTGATCAATAGATGATGGAATATATAGATATTTAGAAAATTTGAATTATGTGGGTTACATTTTATTATGATGCACTAAATGGTGATGATAGACAATTATATATGTTGATTTGTGATAACTTGATTTTTATACTAACATGACATAGTTTGGAAGGATAACATATGTTGGATGTTTTTGAATAGAATTATGATTTTTATGAATGCCAAAATCTAATTAATTGTATGATGCTAGATGATAGAATTGTTAATGTTGAATGATTATATATTTTATATGTATATTGTCTCAATGTTGTTAATACGGCGGAAAGGATGGAGAGGTATTTTGGTTTGTGTAGTAGAATAATTTATCACATACATCGAGAGGGGATAGGGGACCAAACATGTAAGGATGTCGCGTGTTGACAAAAATGGACAAAATTTGACAAATTATGTAATGTTATAGTCCGTGTTTTTCATTTCCTAGTTAGGAGGTTTTCCATGGGGGTGACCTCACATATATGGCCATGGGGTGAGATGTTTCCCTCTTCTCTTAATTTTTTTATGTGCTTTATTTTTGTTTTATGCATTTAATTTTTGGTAATGGTTATCACTTTATTAAAACTTATAATTATGTTTTAATTAAGCTAAACCTTCTTATTTTATTAGCAAAAATAGAGATTTGACAAATAGGTAATTATGAGGTTAGATGGTCCTTATTGTAAGTAAGATTTATGTTATTTTGTGTGTATTTTTTAAATTTTGGATTTGGACTTGGGAGCATTTTTGGTGGCTTTTGGGACAATATATGCTTGTCCCATGCCTCTTAAATTTACCCAAAAACCCTACCTATGGGTTAGAGAGTTTATTTTTGACTTATTTATCCTTTTTGGAGTGTAAAAGGGTGAAAATAATTACACCTTCTTGTCACAATAAATTTTTTCCTTAGAAGGCATGGTGTGCAAGTTTGTGTGCCATGTGGGTTGTCATAGTTCTTACATACTCATTTATTGTCTTGGGCATGGTGTGTTGAATTGAGTATGGGAATGGAGGAATGATGAAGTGGCATCCTACATGGATCCACCTCATCATCCTCACATTCAATTTCTATTTATTGATGGATTTTGATGGAATGGGGGTTACTTGTTCATTTTCTTCCTTTTTCATTTTTGAAATTGGGAGCTTGTTGGAGTGCTTGTTGAAGAATTTTGAATTTTCTTGGATCTTGATGGAGAGGTAGGCTCTCCACCTTTTTGTTTTTATTATGCTTGTTGATATGAAATGTTGTGCTTGTTAAATTTTTAAATTTTTTTAATGTGCTTGTGTGGGGTTGGGTAGTAGACCTTAATTTGGGTGTGGGAGATGGACTTATGGGACCATTGGGGAGGAAAAGGTAGTTTGTGAGGAATGTATTTGGTGGGAGTGTGATTGGGAGTTTCACCTATGGGGATTGAAAATGAAATGATGGTAATTTTTTTGCATACTTTTAATCAAGAGATAAGGGTATTATGTTGTTCGTTTTGTGTACTTGGAGGCTTAGGGTGAAACTGCCACTTTACTTGGGAGGTATAAGGAGGTGGTTTCCCATATTGCTTGCTCCATTTAGTTTCATTTCAAACCTTTGTGTTGTTGAGAAGTTGTAAACTTGTTGAATATGTCATTTTGGTTGGGTTGAATGTCTTGAATATATGTTGTTTGTCGAAGCCATTTTTGTTTAATGTTGTCAAAATTTGCACATTATCCCTCATGGTTCCTTATTTGGGACTCAGGGGCCATTAAGGGGATGGATTCTCCTGCTAAGGGATTAAATGTTGGGTGGAGATCATTGTCTATTCCCACTTCCTTAATTTTGTGATCTTGGTTTGGTAAGATTAACAAATGTTAGATTGAATTTCAAGTTGGGAGGAGACGTGCAAGAAAACTTGTACTTGACCTTGTTGAGAACTTCCATTTTGTATTGATCATATTTTTGTACACACCTTGAGTGGTAGTTTATAATATTTTATACTAGAAAGAAAGATGTAATATTTCATTTATTCAATGATTGAAATGAGTTAGTGAATGTAGAAATATCCTTTGGTTGTTTACCTTATTGAAAGGAATTAGTCTTAGTGAAAGAAAAGTAATTGAATCCTTGCATTGTAAAAGAATGATTTGGGAGATTGGTAGTTTCCATAGTTGTGTTGAAATGCTATAATGAAAGAAAAACTTAAGTTTTTTATTTGTCTTGAAATGAAATTCTTCTAAAAGTTGTAAGCATTCATAGTTGCAATATTTATATACATGTATATTTGGGAAAAAGAACCAAGATGTATTGAAAAGGAATGTGTTGGCTTCTTATTGTTTTAGTTGGTAAAATGGAATAGTTATTCTTTTTTTTTTTTGAAAGAAAGGCATATTGGAGTGATTAATTATACATGCATTCTAGTCTTATTGACGGAAAACCTTTCCCTCACAAAACCTATTAGATTAAATAAGAAATTTCCACAAAAACTTCTCCAAGTTTAATTTTACGTAATTTGTTTGAGACCCTATTATTGTTTCAAATATTTGTTTTAATGGAACAAACAAAAATAATTTATATCCACACTTCTACTTAAAATATACTTAGGATCGAGTTAAGTATATGAGAATGTCTTTACAAATCTCCTTTATAAATAATAAACTAAATATAGTTTTCTTTTTCAAAAAGGAATTTTAAATAAATTTGCTTATTTTAATATTTCTGATATAACTAAAATTTAAAAATAATAATCAAATTTAAATATTAATATATATAGATATATATTATTAATAATAATTATTATTAATAAATTTTTATAATATATAATTCTTATATAAAAAAACATAATATAAAGTTTTCTCTTTGTTTTGCATATAGTGTAAAAGGATATGCCACATTGGTTTGAATGTGAAATGGGGTGGGGAGGGTCACCGAGCCCACCCCCATTGTTATTGCCCACTTGTAATTTTATAAATCCACAGCAACTTTTGGTATTAACGTGTATAATACTCTCTCTCTCTATCTCTCTCTCTCTCTCTCTCTCTCTCTCTCTCTCACACACACACACACACACACACACACACACAGATACATATACAAATAAGATGCATATATATATAGATAGATAGATAGATAGATAGATAGATAGATAGATAGATAGATAGATAGATAGATAGGTATACACTTATATAATTGTGTTTATATACTTGAATCTTTTGCAAAAATACATCATTTTTTTAATGTATCTACAAAGGGTAAAATACCCAAATGTGAAAGAAGGAAAATATGTTTAAATGAATTTAAAACAAATAAGAAAATTTCTATTTTAATTGGGCAAATTCCATATACCCAAATGGGTATTTTCATTGAATCAAATTTACAACAAATAATGGAATTTACAACCAAACCCTAGAATAGGGTAGAATAGAAAAACAAGAAAAAAAATGAAATAAGCTTGGAGTTGTGTGTATCCATCCCCAAGCTCTATCTTCCTTTTCCATGGCTTCCTTCTCTTCCTCCTTCCCTAAACCTACAAAACAAAAATGAAGAAATGAGTAAAATGAATGAATAAAAGACTCCATAGAGATGATTAGGGTTTTTTTGGAATTTTTTGATCTAATGGCCTAGATTGGTTTAATCCAATGGCCAAGATTCTTCCCTACAAATTTTAGGTGGGAGTTAGGTGAGATCATCATTTGAACACATGGGTCAAGTTTGAATGGGGCCACTTAAGTGGTGTTGAAGTTAACTCAAATTTTGTATTTCATTATGATTTATTTTAGTAACTTTTAAAAATAAAGAGGCCATGACCTTGTGATAATTAAGTAAATTCATTCCCTTAGTAATTTAGACAACATTTATAATTGAGAATTAAATTTAATAGTATTGTTTAAATGGAAGGGAAAATTAGACCTAGACCTTTTTATAGTAAATTATTAAATGACTTTAGGAACCACATTATTAAATTAATTAAGGATTATAGGAATGAAATTTTTAAACCTAATTGAAGATTAAATATTATTATTTAATTAGTTTTGAAATGATCATTATTAACCAAGCAATAACCTAAGCTTTACAACTGACTTTATTAAAAAAATATTCCATAATTTTTCTATTTCAACCTGTGTTTTCTCTTGGGTTTCGTGGGGTAAAATTGTGGGCATTACAAAAAAATTTTGATTGGGTGCAAAGGTTTGAGTATAAGCTATTTCTTTTTTCATGTAGCAAATGCAATACTATAGGGAATGATTTAAGAGGATTCCCCTTATAAAAATAAAAAGCAAGAATTGCTCCTAATCCTCCCACACTGGCTAATAACAAAGACAATCTAGAATGGAGGCATTTTAAGAAAAATGGAAAAGTTTTCAGGTCTAGCAAGAAGGTACAACAAGAAGCACTTTGGTGGAAACTATAGTAATAACAATAAAGGCAAATTTTTCCTATGAAGAAGGTTTGAGAAGAAAGGAAGAAAAGGAAAAACTAGAGACTAACAAACAAGAGGATAAGGTTTTCTCATCTTCCGTAACACAATATCGAGTAGGAAAATAGAGATATTTTTCTCATTCCTAGGGAAGAAGAGATCATATTTATTTTCTTCGCTATGGAAGGTGATAAATCTCCTCGTCTTGATGGTTTCACTGCATTTTTTTCAACAATTTTTAAAAGTGACTAAGAAGGAGGTTGTTGAAATCATTTAAGATATCTTTAGAAATGGACATCTCCTAAAATAGATCAACAATACCTTTTTGGTCCTCATCCCCAAAATGATGGGAGCCAAGGATGTTAAATATTTTAGACCAATCAACCTTTGTAATACTAGCTACAAGTTGATAACCAAAATTCTTTCTCTCAGGATCAGAAAGGTGATTACTAATTTCATTTCACCCAATCAAGGAGCTTTTGTTCTAGGTAGACAAATTCTGGACAACATTTTTTTATCCAAGAGGCCATTCACTCTATTGAAAATTTTGGTAGATCTGTCATGTTTTTCAAGTTAGATATGCATAAGGCCTATGATAGGGTCTCGTGGTCCTTTCTTCAGGCCATCATGGCAAAGGTTGGTTTTGATGATTTATTTATTAACATGATCATGGCTTATATATCCACTGCTAGTTTCTCTATTATTGTTAATGGAAAACTTGAAGGTTTCTTTCAGGTTGGGTGTGGGATGAGACAAGGAGATACCCTTTCTCCCTTTGTTTATATTATAGTTGTTGAATCTTCAAGTAGACTTTCAGAACAATTGTTTCTCTTAATCTTATCTAGGGTATTAAAATTTCTAATGGCCTCTCGTCCATATGTCTTAACCAATTTGTGGATGATAATTTTATGATGGGAAAAGACTCTATACATGAAGCCTCTAATTTAAAAAAATATTTGACTAAAGATAAGAGTGTTTGGGACCGCTTGTCAATTTCCACAAAATTGTAGTTTTTTTCTTCAATATGGATGATAAGTTTCAAGTTATAATTTCTCGCATTCTTTAGTGTAGGATTAAGACTTCTCTGGAAACCTATATGGGTATGCCTCTTGTTCATAAGAGACCGGATCCTTCTATCTGGAACAATTTGCTGGAGAGAGTCAATAGAAAATTTGCCACGTGGAAGGGAACCCTCCTCACTTAGGATGGAAAAATTGAGCTTCTCCAAATCTCGCTTCAAGGCATTCCAATTTATGTTATGTAACTCTTCAAATTTCTAGCTAAGATCTTATATTCTCTTGAAAGGATTCGTAAAAAGGTTCCTTTGGTCAAGGGTGGAGGATAAGTTCAAATTCCCTCTTGTGGCTTGAGATAATGTTACTGGACCCAAATAATGTGGCGTCCTTCGTTAGAAGAATATATAATATATGAATGAAGCTTTCGTCACCAAATATGGTTGGAGAGTGACAAAAGAGGAGGGTCTATGGATTGATATCATCAAAAGGTAATACTTAAGGAATGTTGCTAGAATAGAGAATTTTTTATTGTAAGACACTCTCTCCTATGGATCCATCTTATAGAGATATTTTTTCTCTTCCAAGGAGATATTGAGTAGAGGTATAAAGTGGAATATTGGAAAGGAAATAACATTTATTTCGGTATTTTTTTGGCTACAAGAGAAACCACTTGTTGAGCAAGATCCTTTGGGAGCTGTATCACAATTTTTTGAAGATAGGGGTAAAGTGTGGGTCAAGGACTATTGGGACTTCTCCAATGAGAGATCCAATCAAGTTAATCTGGTCCCAGTAATTTCATGGGTATAGGCATCCTTTGAGTGATCTTAAACTAAAATTAAGAAAATTCAGCATTTCCAAATTTTAACATTAGGAGGATGCAATCATTTTGAAAGGACAAGAATCTTGAGAATATACAATAAAATCAACATATCTCCTTAACATCAAAGATTCTTTTCAAAAGGAGTATTGGGGTAGAATTTGGGTGAAAGATATTTTCCCAAGGTGAATATTTTCTATTGTGTGGTTGCTCAAAATAAAATTCTCACTGTGGATAACTTGAGGAAATAGGGCTTGGGTATTCCAAATAGGTATGTTTTTGTAGCAGGGAGGAGGAAAGTGTCAACCACCTTTTTATCTCATGTCCTTTCTCATAGCGTTTTAACTGAGGTTATGGATTTGTTCAAAGTGTAGTGGTTTCAAACCAACACCATTGATAATTTTGTATTGTAATGGGAGTTCCCCTTAAGATTTCCTATGCTTTTGGTTGCTTGGAAGATGTCCCTCCCTCATTTTTTTGTGCTATGGAAGGAAAGGAATACCCTCATATTCATAAACCAGAAAGCAAACATCAAAAAGGTCAGTGCTAGATTGATTTCCTCTATTAAAGAAAATACCAAACTTTTCAAAGGGAAGATAAAAAATGCATGTCCTAGGAGGGAAGAGGAAGTTCTCAAATAGTTCACCTATAGTCCTCCCCCGGTTAAATTACCTTGATCAACCATCAAATGGTCTAAACTAGATGAGAATAGTTTCAAACTAAAATTTGATGGTGTGTCAAAAGGTAATCCTGGTCTGGCTGGGGGAGGTGGTATCATCATAAATCATGAAGGTGATTGGATCAATGCTTATACTAGCACTCAAAGTATTTAAAGGAATAATGTGGTGAAGCTAGAGCTTTGTTATAGAAGGTAAGTTTAGCTAAGGAAAAGGGAATTTAACAGATTCTTTTTTAGGGTGACTCTCTACTCATTGTTAATGTTATCAATAAGAACCAATCTCATAATTGGGCCTTAGGAAATATTATCTTTGATGTTAGGGAACATCTTAAAGGTTTTGATTCGCTTGTTATCAAATTTATCCCCCACTGTGTAATAAATGTGTAAACATGTTTAATAATGTGGGGTGCATTATCATGATTTCAAGTTCTGGCTTAAAGGTGATGACATCCCCACGTCAATTAATGATATTATTCAATCTGAAAGATCACAATAATTCCTCTATCTCTCACACAAGTGATTTTAGTTGGAACGAATATCATGGTAGTAAGATCGAGTGTGGGGGTTTAATCTCTAAGAAAGGCCATTTCGATATTATCAATTGCAGGGTGCAACTAGTTTTTCTTTGGGATAACAACACTGAAACCATGGAAAGGGACATAGTCGGGGTGGAACATTCAAGCCGGTGAAAAATTGTCGTCAATCCTTATTACCAAGCTATATGGGATTGATCCCTCACTCACCAAGGATTTTGGTATGGCACTGGAATAATATCAAGGTGGTTTTTTTGGGATGGATATTGAGATATCCGAGTAGGCCATATCCCGAGGTTACTAAAATGGAGATGAAACAACTCAAAATTTTCAAGGACAGAACAAGCGTGACCATGAAATTAACACTTTCTTCATCGGAAAGGAAAAAGTGCATTTTTCACTAATGGCATAGCTCATTCGTGCTTACCATTGGTATGGAATGAGGCTTTCTTTCACATTATGAACTATTTATCCTGGAATGAAAGTATTGCAAGATCTATACCCATCATCTATCTTTGTTTATCATGCTCAGGCACAAAATCGTCATGAGCATTCCTTTCTTTCTTTATATGTCTTTTTCGACCTATGTGAGAGATTTTCGAGGGGAAGATGGATACCCCCATTCATGAAGGCCTCATCCTCCTTTTGTTTGAAAATGGTAAACTAGTGTTGGCCAAACATGTGCTCCCTATTGAGGAGGATGAAAATATAACCTGCATGAATTTCTCACCAAGATGTGCAAGGGAAAGGATGCCCATGATAGAGCCGAGGAGTGGGACAATTTGTAAATTAGGGATATTCAAGATGAAGGAACCTTGAAGGGTAAAGATGAAATGATTGTGGATGAGGACTCGAGCTATGAGGACTGAAGAAAAAGGTGTAGCATTTGGAGATTTTTGTTCGGGATATGGAGGACCCAAACTCTAACATTAGGGAAGACATGCTAGAAAACATTGAGGCTACAAAGAAAATATGCATTTCCCAGAAGAACATCAAGGGAGAATTTACTAAGCTATAAAAACTTGTTCTTGACATGAGGGATAGACTTGAAGCATTGGAAGAAGGACTAAAAAATAAAATAATATTCCAGTGCCAAAACCTATGAGAAAAGGATGTGGAAGAGACTCGAGACTAAATCTAAGGTTGAAGAAGAGGAGGGGAAAACCTAGATGGAGATGAAGCATGAGAAAAAAAGGGTCGAGCCTACTACCATGTCATGTAAACCTCCCAAAATCCAAAACCAAAATTAATGATTTTGTATTTGAGCATCAACTTCGGGTAGAATTTTGAGTAATTGTCTTTGTTTCTTTTGGTTGTCATTTTTATTTTCTCTTTGGCTAGTTTTCTGGACCTTCTATCTTTCGATTTAAGCCATTTTAACTCCCTCGGTCTTATTTCTCTTTCTACATATTTTTTGAGATCACACGATCTAATATTTCATGTAAGGGATCGAGAGACAATACACGTCTTTACCTTATCTAATAAAAAATGATTGAAAAAACTTCAAAATCTAAATAACATGATGAACACACCATAAGCAATAATTCGACCCCTTAATTATTCATAGAGAACCTTAAACTAGAAACACTAAATATTAAACATTAAATCATGGACCAAAACTTGTAAATTCAAAACATTAAAGTCTTTTTGTAAATGTTAAGCATATGTACTAAACCCTAGACCATAAACATAAATCATAACTAGTAATGGATAATTATAAGTATCTATGAAACTTAAAGCCCATTATACAACACAAACCCTAAATACTCAATAAAAACCTAAAATATAAAATAGATACATTCAATTGTAGATATAAACCATAAATGTTGACCCTAAACACTAAACCCTATAGACTCGGTAAAGATCCTAAACCTTGGAGACTAACCCTAAACACTAAATGTGAATGTAAAATATAGAAAATAGATTTAGAATGGTGATAATTAAGTAATATTGTATGGAAATTAGACAAAAATTTAAAATCTCTAGATAGATCATTAATATTTGATGTGAATATGTGAAGGGAAGATTGTGTTTAAGGTTGAGAGATTAAGGTGTATGGTATGGATCCTACGTTTAGAATTTTTATTTAATGTTTGGAGTTCACAATATAGAATATAGGGATTAGCATGCATTTATTATTTCAGATGGATTGTCATCCTACATAACTTGGTCATAACACTATATTTAATGACATGAAATGTGGATTTCTCATTTGACATCCTAAATTGCCATTAAAAAACCTAAATTCTAATGGGTTACATTCAATAACATGAATAAAGATATGACTTCATGAATTTTAAACTACATCATGAATGCTCTTCAAACACCCTAAACAACTAATATTTTAATGTGACATTATAATCTTGGACAAAAAACATAGAAACACTAAACTCAATATCGTAAACCATATACATTAAACATAGACCCTTGGAACCAAATGGCTTATACAATCATTAAAATCTAAATAAAATGATGGCTACATTAATCACTCATAGAAGGTATTTTACCACAAACTTTAAACTTTGAACATGAAATCGTGGACTGTAAATACTACATTTAGAATCCTTAACATGGACTACAAACATTTATTATACACACTAAAACCCAAATTCTAAACACTAATGGATAATTATGAGTAAAGTGTTATACTTAAATTACATAATAAACCATAAAACCCCAAGTACTACACATAAAAACCTAAATCATAAAATCTAAATTCTAAACTATACAAACAAATAATGAATATTGTCCATACTATCTAAACCATATACCCTAAAAATATATACCTAACACTAAACCATAAATGTGGAATTAATATTACAATTTGTATATAGAGTTTGAGGTTTTTATTGAGAGGTTTACATGGATTTTAAAGATTTACATTAATGTTTGGTGTTAGAATTTACTGGTTTGTTCTTAATATTTAGTGTGTATCCTTCGGCACATAGAGTTTTATTTATTTGTTGTACTATGTATATGTTAGTGTAGATTCATAGCACCCTTGAATGGCCTCGAGTTAATTAGGGAATCGGTGTGATTGCACAACATTGGACCATCTCTCAAGTTGTGGGACTTGCGGACTTGGGATGGACCTCTAGAGAAGGCTGGTTCCTACTTCCTAATCTACCGCGGAGAAGCTACTCTAGTGCAGGTAGAAACTATCTAACCTAATCTAACCATTCCAAGGGGACAATGAAAGAGAGAGAGTGAAAGAGAGCCTACACTAATTGGGGTTACACAGAAAATGAAGTGGCTGATCACTGGACCCAAACCGCCCTGAAGTGGAGAGAGGTGAGCAGAGGAGAGGGTGGACAAGATGCACCACAGACCAAAGATAGATTTTACACGGAACACCAATTCAAAACCCATTAATCACAGCTCCCAAAACCTGCAATAAAAATCAGATTATACACATTATACCATGTAATGATGAGAGGTAAAGAGAGACAATAAAATGAGCCAAGGATGGATAGATGTATCACAAAAGCAGATTCTATTGCTCTAAAAGTTACACAATACATCATCAAGCAACCAAGGGGCAAGGATGTTCCATTACATAGTCATGAAAGGAGGCCTAGAATCCGCATTCTACCCTAAGGAAGAACGAGGCGGGGTGGCATGAGAGAAAAAATGACCAACACCTTTGAATATGCCCCTCCTTTACATTATATAGAAAAATGAGAGGGAAAGAGAGAGGGAAAATTCAATTCTGTTCCAACCACCCCTGAGATACGCATTGAATTTTTCCTACTCCAACAACTCTAGAAACCATTGAAATCGACATGCGGTAATGAAGAATCTTACTGCAACACCCATACCTCCATCTTTCTCCCTTACTGGACAAGAAAGAGGCCCATTCTTCATCATGGTGGAGCTTGAGAGACTTGATCATCCCCAAAATTAGTAGGCGAAACATTTATGGAGGCGGTGAGAAGTTAGCACTGAGATCTTTAGAAAAAGTCCTCTCTCGCCCAAATATGAGTTTCCAATTGAAATATATGGCTTTCGAAGATCGGGGTCATGGGTGCATAATATTTAAATTATTCAATCCATATAGGGTCCACGTGGCAGCCTCGAATGTCTTGAAGATTCGATTCCTTCCTTTCACTCTTAAAATTGCATCGGACCAACATGTGCTAGATTTTTTAGGCTCCTTGGTTTCCTTTGTATTCTTCTTGAGACCCTCCTATTGGCATAGACTGATAGCTTAAGACAATGAATTATTTATTCAATGTATTCAATGTATTAAACAAAAGAGTAGAGCCCCAAATATAAAGGCTACGGGAGGAAGGTGGATAGTTATAATTTTCCATGATCAAACAATGTATTAAAATAAACTAATGGTAACATTCCCCCTTACTAAATTGATCTTACAATTGTATCCCCTAAACAAATCAAATTTCACTTTGTCGAGATGTTTGGTGAGAATATCCGTAGCTTTAAAATGAGTAGAGTAGTCTTTGGAGCTGAATTTGGTGGTTCAAGACCTGTTCATGAATGTAGTGACATTCGACCTCAATATGCTTTGTTCATTCATGAAAAATAGGATTCTTCACAATCTTTAACACACCTTGATTATCGCAGTGAATGATGGGAGGTTTCTCTTCAGGATCCCTATATTTGCAAGAATGCGATGTAACCAAATCACTTTGTACACAGCTCCTCATGTGGCATGGTATTCAGCCTCAGTGGATGAGAGAGCAACAACAATTTGCTTCTTGCTAATCCACGAGATAGGTCCAGATCCAAGATGAAAAACATACCCTGAAGTGGATTTCCTGTCATCAATGGATCCTACATAGTCCGAGTCTGTATATCCCTGTAAGAAGAACTAAGTGTTCTTCTAATACTCCTGACCAAATTCAACTATACCTTGGATGTATCTCAACACATGCTTTTCTGCTATCCAATGACATTTCTTTGGCTCTTGCATAAATATGGCAAGATAGCTCACTAAAAGCAAAGATCTGGCCTAGTATAAGTCAAGTAAATGAGACTCCCCACAAGCTTCCTGTAGTGAGTGCCATCTACCTACGGTGAATCCTAGAATCTAGATAATTGCAAACCTTTTTCCATAGGTGTGGACATTGGTTTACAATCTGACATTCCATACTTCTCCAGGAGAGTCTTGGCATATTTCATCTGGGAGACAAAGATATGATTCTTCTTCTACCATATCTCTAAGCCAAGATAGTAGTGAAGTAGCCCCAAATCAGTCATGTCAAAGGATTTCTTTAGATCATTCTTTACATCATCCACAAGATTGTCAGAACTTCCTGTGATCACAAGATCATCTACGTACCAAAACAAAATAAAAATATTTGTTCCTACCTTCTTGATATACAAATTTATATCTGAGGGGCTATGAGTTAATCCATGTTGTAATAGGTGATCATCAATTTTTATATACCATGCCCTAGGTGTTTGTTTGAGTCCATAAAGTGACTTTATCAAATGACATACCTTACGTGGTTGATGCTCATCTACAAACCATTTAGGTTGGGGCATGTATACTTATTATTTGAGATCATCGTTCAAAAGAACTCTTGACATCCATTTGTTGAAGTTTCCATCCATTTTGTGCTTCCAAAGGTACATGCAGACAACTCGATGGTTTTGATCTTACATTTGTGGGTGAAAAGGTCTCATCATAGTCAATTCCTTCTTGTTGAGCATACCTTTTGCAACAAGTTGTTCTTTATGTTTTTCAATTGAACCATCGCCTTATATTTTGTTTTTAAAATCCATTTCCAGCCAATGGATTTCTTACCAGAGGCGAGATCTGCAAGTTCCACATTTGATCTGAAGTAGGGAATCATATTCAGAATTCATAGCCTATTTCCATTGTGGCTAGTCTAATGCCTCATGAACAATGTCAGGTTCAATGCTATCAACAACTAAAATCATGAGTGCAAAATTTACCTCATGTCTGGCTTGACTTCGTGTTCGAATCCCATAGAAGTACTTGGAAGTGAGTTCAAGTGTGCATCCCCAATAGTATTCTGGACCCATTTCAGACGTTGGTGTTGTTATTGTTGATGTGAAGATGTGTTTTCCAATGTGCCTAGATCAACGAATAAGTCTCCACTCAGCTCTTCTTCTCTCTGAGAAGAATCATCTTGCCCATCATTTGGATGTGTGAGTAATCTATGTGATGAGGTTAGAACTGGATCTCCATTGTGTGGCATGGAGTAAAAAGGTGACTCATCACACACCACATCTTGACTCTCGTAGATTTTCTTCATCTCAGGATCCATGAGACGATATGCCTTTGAGGTAGTACTATACCCCAAGAAAAGGCATGGCAGTGTCTTTAGATCAATCTTCTTCCTTTTCTTATCTAGAACATGCATATATGTAGTACAACCAAAAACTCTCAAATGATAGATAGAAGGTTTACGACCAGTCCATACCTCTTCTAGTGTCCTGTTCTGCAAGATCTTCGTGGGTTCCCGGTTGAGTAGATACACTATTGTCTAGACTACTTCTGCCCAAAACTGATCCTCCAACTTGGCGGTGGAGAGCATACAACGAGCCATCACCATGACAGTCCAATTGTGTCACTCAGAAATCCCATTCTTTTGAGACGTGTAGGGTGTAGTCAAATGTTGTTGAATGCCATGCTACTTCAGGTATGCTACGAAATTCTTCGATACAAATTCCACCTCGATCTGAGTGGAGGAGAAGAAGAGGCTTCCCAAACTACTTGGTGGCTTACTGGTAAAATGTTTAGAAATTGGAAAATGCATCACTCTTCTTCGGAAAAAATATACCCACATTTTCCGTGAGTAATCATCAATGATGTGCTGGAAGTATTCAAAACCTTAGAAGCTAGCTGGTAGGGGTCCACATAGATCGGTATGTACAACCTGAAGATGCTCCGTAGAATGATAAGAGCTCTGTTTTAACGGACCTTTGTGTTATTTTTGCACAATACATCTCGAGAAAAAGGTAAGGAATGGGAGAGTGGAGGAAGCCCTCTTACCATTTCCTTGGCACTGAGCTGATGCAGAGCCCCGACAGAAAGATGACCATATCAAAAGTTCCATAGTGCAGTGGACTCTACCATTGAAGTAGAGAGAGCAATGTTAGATGAAGTGACCACATCCAGTGTAAATAGACAACCCTTCATAAATGCTCGAGCAATAACTAAGTCTCCTTGGGAAATGATGTAGGACTTGACCCCTTTCTGAACAAAGAATTCAACCTGCATTCGATGATTAAGAAGCTGACTCACAGATAAGAGATTTGAGGTCAAACCTGGAACATATAGCACCTTCATGAGTGTACATCTTCGTGTCCTAAGAGGAATGATGACATCACCAATCGTAGCACACCAAAAAAACCAACACAAGGACAACACGGTGAAATACCGGATAACTTTTTTTTTTGACTTGCTTTGACTCAACACGACACAACATGTCATCACAAGGTTCTGACCAACACTTGGAACCATTCGTTACTACGGGGAAGACCACAAGGTCAGCACGGGAACATTCACACTTATCAAGGACAATTTATTATTCTTTTGACGAGACAACATGGAAGTCCAATCACATGACACACTCACAGCTAGGGCAAGCCACAGTAAGAAATGGTTAGGGTTTATTTATTTTGGTAAGACACCCTTTAGCTCATGACTTAAGTTTTCAGAAGGAATCAATATATGGTTCGCACAAATTCATCTCACCAACTAAGCTAATTTCTTAAACACTAAGTAATCATTTTTAATCTTTTCTATTACAACATTCATTTGCTTAATTCATTTGTTTAGAGAAAGGGGGGTAATTTAATTTCACAAGGCCATCTATTAACACTTACGCTACTAGAACTTGTTCATGCCCACATGAAAACAGGGGTTCACGTGCAACAACTTAAGAGAATATTTGAGGTACCTTAGATAAAGTTAAAGGAAGAAAGTCAATTGAGTTCATCCTTGAGACATCATTAGTTCTTACTTGAGGTTTAATTGGAGCTTGAGGTTTTATACGTAATTATTAAATATTTTACTTAGGCTTCTTTGGATTATTTTACAAAAGAAAAAAATTTACCTTTCAAAAAGGTTGAGAAAGCAGATTACAAGGCTTCAAACCGATTCCTCCTATTTATTAAATCTTATTATCTTACAACAACTCACAATTCATTTCACCTTAGGATCATTTTAAGAATTCACCAAAGAAAGGATAATGTTCGCTAGTGTAGCTAAGGATATCAAGCTATAAAATTTTTACTTCACAAGGATGGTTTCATTTTAATCACTCATGGACTTATTTGATTTCAAGTAGAACACCTCTACCTTTATTTGTTGAATATAAAATTATTATTTTTGTTTAGCTTCTCTAAGGGTTAACCGACTCATTTTACTTTACTTATAAAATATTGTCGCTAAGTCTTAGAAAGATTTAACTTAACAATTTATTCTCAAGATCAAAGTTTTACAATACTCATATCAATGTAAAGATTGAATGCCATTTCTCACAAGGATAATTTCAAGCTTAACTACACGAGAACAAGACACTTTATTTCACCATTACCAAACAATACAAGGCAGAGAGGTCGTATCAACTCTCTTTACAAGCAATGTTACACAATTTACAACACATTGGACATTTTTACAAGGAACTTCATAATGGTACAGATGAAACTTTTACACTCTTTTCTTCTAGTCTACTCGCATAATCCATCTGCACAAATATTAACTAGAGTCAGTTCGCTAGAACTGAGCATGTTAAGTCTATGCATTGAAATAATAAGCTAACATTTAACAATTGACATGAAAGGAATGTTCTACTTCATGAAAGGATCAAAGCACAAACCACTAATCTACTTTTCACATGAGGTAAGGATCTACACCAGCCAACAATGAGGAAGTCAAACATTCCAACTAGCAGTATATCACAAAACAAAGAAACAATCCAAGAACTCATGGGATAGGAACGAAAGGTCAATAGTATAGAGAATTTTGATCATGCAACCGTATGGATTACGTGACTTAAATCTAATATTCAAACCATCCACCATAAAAGGGAAAGAAAAACTTGAGAGTCAAAGACATACTAGTTACGATCAAGACGCGAAACAAAACATAGTTACCCAGTCCTTCCAGGAGGATGTTTCATATCAATAAAGGGATACGTGACCCCGAAGGAAACATTCCATCGTTACAATCTAAACAAGAGGTCTACCGCCTCTTCCTTACAAGGTCTTTTAAAAGTAATAAACGTTAACAACTAGGATTCTCTCTAATTTCTTTTGCAACTAGGATTCTCTCTTCCTAGAACTTTCTATTGCTAAAGGTTGTATCCTGAATCCCACTGATCTACTTTCGGGCATTGAGGACAATCATGAAATTTCCTTCTTTCCTTCCTAATGTCTGATACCAGAATAGATTAATGAAGAAACCACAAGCCGCAAGCCTTATTAGGAAATGAGTAATAAACAAAATAGCTCACAAGTAAGCTACACTCTAGGTAGGCAAGCATGACAACTTTAAATGGAAAGCCTAAACAAGCTTCATTCGTAAACTTCATAAATGGCATACATACTACTATCCAAGACAATATAACACTTATGTGTAAAGAGTTGTACAATATCAATTCATTCCAGGAGGACTCTCACTTACGCACAAATTACATTCAATAGAAAGGTAATCAAGGAGTAGTGTTACAACTAATAAAACAAGAGCCCTCTAGCTAAGGACCCGATTTCTATATTTTTGATATTCCTTATCAAGGATGATAAAACACCGCAAAAGAAATATACATGCATTTGTGTTTTATCCCGGTAAGTCTACATTCGAGAGGACGAAAGGTGATAACTATCTTGTCAAAGACAAGCAAGGAACAAGCCAAAGAGGAAAGAAGCATTCGAGTGGGGCAGCAAGTACTAATGAAGACAACCCCTAAGGAAGCAAAAAGCAAGAAGTATCTACTATCGAGCGAAAAGCAGACCCAAGCATTTAAGAGCCTTTATTGATTTAATATCGCTTAGGGTAGCCATAACCAAGCATTTTGAAAGGTAACATTTTTTTAAGCTTCCATGTTTCAAAAGAATGTCTCTTTCCATTTGAGATGATTTGATCCAAAAGAAACAAAGCAAGTACAACATTGTTCTCACCATATAATTATAACAAAGTAAAGATAACAACAATTTTCCCTATGCAAACCAATCATGAAAGGAACAACGATTCAGGGAGAAGGAAGCAGGAAAATAAAGAAACCAATGCAATCAAGGACAATCGATAGAATCAAACACAACATTTCATATTAAAGCGTCATTTGGGTAGTAGATCATTTATTTCATGAAGTTGAAAAAGGAAAGCAAAATATTTGGGGGCTAGTCTTAACATGCCGGTTTAGAACGCCATCTCCATGTGTAAAAGATTTGTCTCAAAGCCGCTGCTTGCCCTTAACCCAAAGTGCTCTACGAGCTCGTGCTAGCGCCACATTCACGCGGTGAAAACAGCTCTACAAACCAACCCCATGATTTGAAGCTCGAACACGAGACATACCGATTACACCATGCTCTGGCTCGAGTAGGCATCTACCGTGATGATACACTAACTTTTCCTTCAAACAGATTTGGGGGACAAAGAATCGCATTTGCTGATGTGGGAAAGACATGGTGCTGGGTGCAATTCCAGCCATTTGTGATCATACATTTGCTTTGCATCACAATGCTTGGTTGACGAGAAGCATCATGTGGGCTGGTCAAAGCAGGTTCATATGAAGGATAATGGCTACTGATAATCTGAGGCACAAAACCAACACTTGCATAGCTTGGAGCAGTTTTGACAATCGAATACTGAGATTCCAACTGTACATGGATCTTGCTTTGATGGCTCAGTTTGGGAAACTACATTTTGCAAAATAGAATCTCTAACATTAATACCAGAAGCTAAGTTCTCTACCGTAATGGGAGATGCTTGTTCATGGGATTCTGTCGGAGACTCTGACTCCTGATCCGATGTCTTTGAGAATGGTTCTTCATTCGACTCCTCAGTCTTCCTAGATGCCTCGGAAAGGGGTGAAGAACTCTTGTCACCACCTCTCCATCCCAAAGCCAATTTGGTAAGAAGAGCAGATGTGGAACCTATAGGATTATATTTTGAAATACCCTTTGAGCAATGAGGTCTATAGCCAGCCAGACATTTTCTAGCAACTTCACAGGCAGAAACATTTGACAGAACATCCCATAGACCATCACTAGCTAGGATGAGGCACTCATCTTCATGTGTCCGATCTACACATGTTACTTCAGGTTCAGATATCACGTACCGTTTCAAGAATCATCTCCTAGGGCCTGGACATAGCAAGAAAACCTCCAACATTGCATAGATCTCTGCTCGTGGGTGTGATCTGCCCCTTACACAAAAGCATGCACCATTTTTTATTGCTCGCTAATATAGTGACTCTAAGAAGATGCTCATATAATTGCAAAGCAAAATGTGCTTCATGGATATCTTGGAATGGAACAGATCGCCTCAAAGAGATCCCCTTCCATGGGTTGCATTGTGAAACAAAGCAGAAAGGTTTCCAATAGCAAAAATTTGCAATAAATCTTCATCAGTGCATGGTGGTAATGCTCTGCTTTGTCACTTAATCAATTTTGAAACAAAATATCTTGAAGGAGAATCCCGAATTTGAGGATGCGGTCATGAACCGACAGATAACAACATAGTGGACAACTGCTTGTTGGAGCGCTCAAAGCAGCTTCTACCCGCACGAAACCCTTTCACGTTGAAAAGCGAGTGAGTTTCGAGGCCGAACGAGGACACTATAAGAAGCTCGTGGAGGAAGCAAAGACCGTCGCCATTGTTTTGCGGGCGATTCTTTGCGGATCCCCATAAGAACACACCATACCGCACCCAAAGGACGTGGAGGTAACACGCCTACCTCCCTAACTTGCGGCTTCATCGAACCGCCATATCAAACCCATGGCAAGGCGCTGGAAACAAAAACTTCCGGACACAAAAGAAAAAGTAGTGAACACGATCTCGGCCCTCACCAAAGAAAAACTGCCTCAAGATTTGATCAAGCTTCTTCCATGTTGGATCTGCCACAGATGAAGCGACTTTCCAAAATGCAAAGGCGAGACAGCTCCACCAAAACTTTATCCGTTCTTCTACCACGGTGGCGAGATTTTGCAATTAGCCGATCATGGTGTGGTCGCGTGCATCAGAACATCAGGATCAACACCGAGGGTGCCTTGGGATCGGCCTGTGGCAGCAGTCGCACAAAACTCTCTCTCGGGCCTTTGGTTTTACGAATACGTTTACTTCTCTGCCTGTAGCTGCTGCATATAGCCAGACACCTCCTCACGGCACTCCCCGAGGAGACCTTTAGATCTGCGCTCCACTGCAGCTGCCTGTACAACACGATTCTCAGGATCCATGCCCACCCACGCAACATCAGGGCGACAGACCTTCATTTCACCATCAATGACACCACTGCTCAGAACACGCCAAGGGGGGGGGGCAGGTCAAAATGAAGTGACAGAGCATAAATAAGGTAGGTTGGTGGCGAGTTAGCAAGTTTGAAAAAAAAGAAGATAGTTGGTGGAGGCACCCAACCACACTCCACTTGCCAAAAGGAACAAAACCGCACCCTCCCACGGAACAGCTTCTCCTTCACGCCAGGCAGGCCGCGGAAAAGGATCCTCATGCCCAACGTGGCATTACATTCTCCTCCCCTTAAGAAAGCATCGTCCTCGATGCGACATAACACAACGGAAAAGAGATGGTTGCAACCAAGAAGCAGTACGGGAGAAAGTACACTTTATGGTTTAAAATTTTAGTTGATTAAAGCACGGTCACAAGGTAGCCTTAGGAACATTTGGTAGAATTTTTAACTTTCAATGTTCTGTGAAGATTGGCAGTTCTTTCTTGTTCATCATTTCATTAGTCTCTTTCCGTTAACATTAAGTTTTAGTTTCTTTTTAAAATAAAATATCATCATGGAAGAGTTTTGATTTATTCCTTATTGTGGGTGCCCAACATGAATCTGCTAACCCAACACCTTATCGAGTTCACAAGACACTACAGATTCACAAGTACACAAGTATATACTTCAAGATTGTATTACACCACATAAAGGTTACACAAATACGGAATAGAATAGGCACACTTTCCATAACATATGTACTCATCACACAGCAATGACTGACATACCAAATACTCAAACAAAAGAGTACTACAATCCACCAGACATTTCCTCAATTTGCATCAATGAAGGACTCATATAACAACAACCATGCTACAGGTACATAGTGTCCACAAGGGAATAAATGACATGTCCACAACATCACAACACATAACCATCTGTCATGAGTAACACATACATCAAAAGACCACTACCAAACATCACAATAACTCAACATATATCCTGAAACATCAACCATACAGACAAATATCATAAGCCTCCCTCAAACTCTTATGCCTCCCTCAAGTCTCTTATGCCTCCCTCAAACTCTTATGCCTCCCTCAAGTCTCTTATGCCTCCCTCAAACTCTTATGCCTCCCTCAAGTCTCTTATGCCTCCCTCAAACTCTTATGCCTCCCTCAAACTCTTATGCCTCCCTCAAACTCTTTTGCCTCCCTCAAGGAGGCCGGTTGTCCCCATGGTCAAAAGACACACAGAGTTTGGACACTCCTAACCCAAGTGACATAATGACGCGTAGTTCTCCATAACCCGCTAGTCATATGTACCCCTTGGGGCGTACCCCCATACAACGAAGCGGGTCCATAGGTCCAACCAATCCATGGTGCATCCCATGACCCTATTCCACACATCACGAACATTAGAACCAGCACAACAATCCAGTCAAAGTGCCAAGTGGCAAAGTACAAGCCTTGGGCAAGGCGGTAAAAATTCCAAATTTAAAAGAAGACCCCAAATCAAGCTAAAATAAATGGCCAAATAGCCAAAGTTAGTATCAAAATCCCCATGTTAGTGCCACAAACCAAGGAAATGCCCAAAATTATAAAGCATTGCAATCAAGAAAAGATCTTTGGTCCTTGCAAAAATAAAGTAAAAAGCTCAATTTACGAATAAAATCAACTTATAATAATGTCACATTACGATAAGCTGTGTGGCCTTATCTAGCCACCAAAGGGGTACTCAACGAGTTCTTTGGCACTCGGAACATCGAGCCTCGGCTCGTAAAATATATATATCAATCCCGCCACTCTTCGACAAGGCTAACATAGTCATAGATACACTAAGGTTGCATACATACAACCACATAGGGAGAGAGGAAAGAGTCACATGTAATCTACTAAATCGAGTTTTGGCTCGAGTTATTGACCCATGGTACACCGTTCCTCACTCTTAACATACACTTCTACCGATCTCTCTCAGGGTCGGTTAGTGTAAGGCTCACAACATAACATGTAACTACATCACTAACACCATGGTGGTACACACATAGCTACCATAACGTCTCACGTATGGTAGGTATACAGGGTAGATCACAATTATACATTCACAGGGCACAATACATCACTTTACTACATTCTGCACCCAAAGTGCAATCACAATACGATAGGGTTCATACACTCACCATATGACCCTAATTCACGACATGAGGCATTACATATAATACAACTCATATATACGATGAACATAATAAAATCACAACATAACAATAATTTGCTTCATAACAAGGTAGTACACACATTTCTTCAGAACATGGTAAAAACATCATGATACAACTCGTTTCTTTTAACATCAACTAGTCATACAACACATTGATACACTCACACATCACAATATGCCACAATGCTCCAACACTACGTCATCCACATTATAATTCTTTTCACACATCACAAGCAGTAATTCACACGTGAACTCTTCATAGAATCCACAAGAAGGAGAGAGGATACTCTCATCCCCAACACATCAACATGATAACAAATACGCGAGTGACATACACATCACGTGCGTTCACAATATCACAATTACGACAATAATCACATCACGCTTAAAGCACATTACTCTTCCAATATAAATCATCATCATGCATCATCATCATCATCATCATGCGGTATCATCATGTAACCCCACCACCACCATGTAACATCACCATACAACACCAATCCGGCCCATAGGTTCGAGAGCATGAACCTACGCTCACGATACCAAAGTGTAGCACACCAAAAAAACCAACACAAGGACAACACAGTGAAATACCGGATAACTTTTTTTTTTTTGACTTGCTTTGACTCAACACGACACAACATGTCATCACAAGGTTCAACCAACACTTGGAACCATTCGTTACTGGGAAGACCACAAGGTCAGCACGGGAACATTCACACTTATCAAGGACAATTTATTTTCTTTTTTTTGACGAGACAACATGGAAGTCCAATCACATGACACACTCACAAATTTAGGGCAAGCCACGGTAAGAAATGGTTAGGGTTTATTTATTTTGGTAAGACACCCTTTAGCTCATGACTTAAGTTTTCAGAAGGAATCAATATATGGTTCGCACAAATTCATCTCACCAACTAAGCTAATTTCTTAAACACTGAGTAATCATTTTTAATCTTTTCTATTACAACATTCATTTGCTTAATTCATTTGTTTAGAGAAAGGGGGGTAATTTAATTTCACAAGGCCATCTATTAACACTTACGCTACTAGAACTTGTTCATGCCCACATGAAAACAGGGGTTCACGTGCAACAACTTAAGAGAATATTTCGAGGTACCTTAGATAAAGTTAAAGGAAGAAAGTCAATTGAGTTCATCCTTGAGACATCATTAGTTCTTACTGAGGTTTAATTGGAGCTTGAGGTTTTATACGTAATTATTAAATATTTTACTTAGGCTTCTTTGGATTATTTTACAAAAGAAAACAATTTACCTTTCAAAAAGGTTGAGAAAGCAGTTACAAGGCTTGAAACCGATTCCTCCTATTTATTAAATCTTATTATCTTACAACAACTCACAATTCATTTCACCTTAGGATCATTTTAAGAATTCACCAAAGAAAGGATAATGTTCGCTAGTGTAGCTAAGGATATCAAGCTATAAAATTTTTACTTCACAAGGGATGGTTTCATTTTAATCACTCATGGACTTATTTGATTTCAAGTAGAACACCTCTACCTTTATTTGTTGAATATAAAATTATTATTTTTGTTTAGCTTCTCTAAGGGTTAACCGACTCATTTTACTTTACTTATAAAATATTGTCGCTAAGTCTTAGAAAGATTTAACTTAACAATTTATTCTCAAGATCAAAGTTTTACAATACTCATATCAATGTAAAGATTGAATGCCATTTCTCACAAGGATAATTTCAAGCTTAACTACACCAGAACAAGACACTTTATTTCACCATTACCAAACAATACAAGGCAAGAGGTCATATCAACTCTCTTTACAAGCAATGTTACACAATTTACAACACATTGGACATTTTTACAAGGAACTTCATAATGGTACAGATGAAACTTTTACACTCTTTTCTTCTAGTCTACTCGCATAATCCATCTGCACAAATATTAACTAGAGTCAGTTCGCTAGAACTGAGCATGTTAAGTCTATACATTGAAATAATAAGCTAACATTTAACAATTGACATGAAAGGAATGTTCTACTTCATGAAAGGATCAAAGCACAAACCAATAATCTACTTTTCACATGAGGTAAGGATCTACACCAGCCAACAATGAGGAAGTCAAACATTCCAACTAGCAGTATATCACAAAACAAAGAAACAATCCAAGAACTCATGGGATAGGAACGAAAGGTCAATAGTATAGAGAATTTTGATCATGCAACCGTATGGATTACGTGACTTAAATCTAATATTCAAACCATCCACCATAAAAGGGAAAGAAAAACTTGAGAGTCAAAGACATACTAGTTACGATCAAGGCCTTGAAACAAACATAGTTACCCAGTCCTTCCAGGAGGATGTTTCATAGCAATAAAGGGATACGTGACCCCGAAGGAAACATTCCATCGTTACAATCTAAACAAGAGGTCTACCGCCTCTTCCTTACAAGGTCTTTTAAAAGTAATAAACGTTAACAACTAGGATTCTCTCTTCCTAGAACTTTCTATTGCTAAAGGTTGTATCCTGAATCCCATTGATCTACTTTCGGGCATTGAGGACAATCATGAAATTTCCTTCTTTCCTTCCTAATGTCTGATACAGAATAGATTAATGAAGAAACCACAAGCCGCAAGCCTTATTAGGAAACGAGTAATAAACAAAATAGCTCACAAGTAAGCTACACTCTAGGTAGGCAAGCATGACAACTTTAAATGGAAAGCCTAAACAAGCTTCATTCGTAAACTTCATAAATGGCATACATACTACTATCCAAGACAATATAACACTTATGTGTAAAGAGTTGTACAATATCAATTCATTCCAGGAGGACTCTCACTTACGCACAAATTACATTCAATAGAAAGGTAATCAAGGAGTAGTGTTACAACTAATAAAACAAGAGCCCTCTAGCTAAGGACCCAGATTTCTATATTTTTGATATTCCTTATCAAGGATGATAAAACACCGCAAAAGAAATATACATGCATTTGTGTTTTATCCAGCGGTAAGTCTACATTCAGAGGACCTGAAAGGTGATAACTATCTTGTCAGCACAAGCAAGGGAACAAGCCAAAGAGGAAAGAAGCATTCGAGTGGGGCAGCAGTACTAATGAAGACAACCCCCTAAGGAAGCAAAAAGCAAGAAGTATCTACTATCGAGCAGAAAACAGACCCAAGCATTTAAGAGCCTTTATTGATTTAATATCGCTTAGGGTAGCCATAACCAAGCATTTTGAAAGGTAACATTTTTTTTTTAAGCTTCCATGTTTCAAAAGAATGTCTCTTTCCATTTCAGATGATTTGATCCAAAAGAAACAAAGCAAGTACAACATTGTTCTCAGCCATATAATTATAACAAAGTAAAGATAACAACAATTTTCCCCTATGCAAACCAATCATGAAAGGAACAACGATTCAGGAGAAGGAACAGGAAAATAAAGAAACCAATGCAATCAAGGACAATCGATAGAATCAAACACAACATTTCATATTAAAGCGTCATTTCAGGTAGTAGATCATTTATTTCATGAAGTTGAAAAAGGAAAGCAAAATATTTCAGGGGCTAGTCTTAACATGCCTGGTTTAGAACGCCATCTCCATGTGTAAAAGATTTGTCTCAAAGCCGCTGCTTGCCCTTAACCCAAAGTGCTCTACGAGCTCGTGCTAGCGCCACATTCACGCGGTGAAAACAGCTACAAACCAACCCCATGATTTGAAGCTCGAACACGAGACATACTGATTACACCATGCTCCTGGCTCGAGTAGGCATCTACCGTGATGATACACTAACTTTTCCTTCAGCAGATTTGGGGACAGCAACTGCATTTGCTGATGTGGGAAAGACATGGTACTGGGTGCAATTCCAGCCATATGTGATCATACATTTGCTGCATCACAATGCTCGGTTGACGAGAAACATCATGTGGGCTGGTCAAAGCAGGTTCATATGAAGGATAATGGCTGTCGAGGCACAAAACCAACACTTGCATAGCTTGGAGCAGTTTGACAATCGAATACGAGATTCCAACTGTATCTGTTGGATCTTGCTTTGATGGCTCGGTTTGGGAAACTACATTTTGCAAAATAGAATCTCTAACATTAATACCGAGAAGCTAAGTTCTCTCAGTAATGGGAGATGCTTGTTCATGGGATTACATGGAGACTCGACTCCGATCCGATGTCTTTGAGAATGGTTCTTCATTCGACTCCTCGTCTTCCTAGATGCCTCGGAAAGGGTGAAGAACTCTTGTCACCACCTCTCCATCCCAAAGCCAATTTGGTAAGAAGAGCGAGATGTGGAACCTATAGGATTATATTTTGAAATACCCTTTGAGCAATGAGGTCTATAGCCAGCCAGACATTTTCTAGCAACTTCACAGGCAGAAACATTTGACAGAACATCCCATAGACCATCACTAGCTAGGATGAGGCACTCATCTTCATGTGTCCGATCTACACATGTTACTTCAGGTTCAGATATCACGTGCACCGTTTCAAGAATCATCTCTAGGGCCCTGGACATAGCAAGAAAACCTCCAACATTGCATAGATCTCCTGCTCGTGGGTGTGATCTGCCCCTTACACAAAAGCATGCACCATTTTATTGACTGCTAATATAGTGACTCTAAGAAGATGCTCATATAATTGCAAAGCAAAATGTGCTTCATGGATATCTTTGGAATGGAGCAGATCGCCTCAAAGAGATCCCCTTCCATGGGTTGCATTGTGAAACAAACGAGAAAGGTTTCCAATAGCAAAAATTTGCAATAAATCTTCATCAGGTCTGTTGGTAATGCTCCTGCTGTCACTTAATCAATTTTGAAACAAAATATCTTGAAGGAGAATCCGAATTTGAGGATGCGGTCAAACCGAGCAGAGATAACAACATAGTGGACAACCTGCTTGTTGGAGCACTCAAAGCAGGCTTCTACCGCACGAAACCCTTTCACGTTGAAAAGCGAGTGAGTTTCGAGCCGAACCGGGACACTATAAGAAGCTCGTGGAGGAGCAGCAAGTGAGCCGTCGCCATTGTTTTGCAGGCGATTCTTTGTGGATCCCCATAAGAACACACCATACCGCACCCAAAGGACGTGGAGGTAACACGCCTACCTCCCTAACTTGCAGCTTCATCTGAACCGCCATATCAAACCCATGGCAAGGCGCTGGAAACAAAAACTTCCGGACAGCAAAAGAAAACAGTAGTGAACACGATCTCAGCCTCACCAGCAAAACCTGCCTCAAGATTTGATCAAGCTTCTTCCATGTTGGATCTGCCACCTGGACAGAAGCGACTTTCCAAAATGCAAAGGCGAGACAGCTCCACCAAAACTTTATCCCGTTCTTCTACCACAGCGGCGAGATTTTGCAATTAGCCGATCATGGCTGTGGTCGCGTGCATCAGAACATCAGGATCAACACCGAGGGTGCCTTGGGATCGGCCTGTGGCAGCAGTCGCACAAAACTCTCTGGGCCCTTTGGTTTTACGAGTGCGTTTACTTCTCTGCCTGTAGCTGCTGCATATAGCCAGACACCTCCTCACGGCACTCCCCGAGGAGACTTTTAGATCTGCGCTCCACTGCAGCTGCCTGTACAACACGATTCTCAGGATCCATGCCCACCCACGCAACATCAGGGCGACAGACCTTCATTTCACCATCAATGACACCACTGCTCAGAACACGCCAAGGGGGGGGTCAAAATGAAGTGACAGAGCATAAATAAGGTAGGTTGGTGGCAGTTAGCAAGTTTGAAAAAAAAGAAGATAGTTGGTGGAGGCACCCAACCACACTCCGCTTGCCAAAAGGAACAAAACCGCACCCTCCCACGGAACAGCTTCTCCTTCACGCCAGGCAGGCCGCGGAAAAGGATCCTCATGCCCAACGTGGCATTACAAATCCCCGCCACAATATACTCCCCGATTATCTGCAATGGTGATCCAATCTCAGTGGGCGGTCACACAGGGTATGGAACAACTTCTTATTTACAGTCATGTGTTTGTTGATGCCGAATCAATAAATTAGACACTTTTTGATGGCTACGAAGTCTGTGAGACTAGGAAAATGTCTAGATGAGTTGCGTCTAGAACCTCTTCATCGGAGGAGGCATCCTGCTGAACAACAATATGACTCTTCTACCTCTGATTACGAGCACGCCATTGGAATTTCTTCAAATATCCTTGGCCAGAAGTGCTCTCTTCGCCATAGTTTCCATGTTTACGACTGTTGTAATAACAGTTCGCAGTCGTGTGCATATTCGTGGAGCAAATGTGGCACCATCGATCCACTTTGTTGTTCTGCTGCTTTTAGGGTGCCCACTGAGAAGGTTACTATTGTGGATGTTGCTTCTAATTCTAGGGGGATGAATGCCCTTTCTGAGGCTTGTTGCTATGATTTTCCTCGTGATGAGACCCTTGTCTTTGAAGGCTTCTTGAACATTCTGAATGGCTTCTTCTGTTGGAGATAATTCACCAATTTGAAAAAACTCACCTCCTGTTGAGTGATGGTCAATGTGGTGATCGAAGTGTCTAGAAGCTGCGAAGGAAAATCTCACAAGGTGAGCGGAACTAGCAACTTGTCGTCCACCGGTTCATCGAGAGAAGAAATTTCTACGTTAACTTGGCCACACGCCGCAAGAAGGCGGCCCGATTCACCATCACCACATACTACCTTGTTTGAATCTTTGTTTAAAGATGCATCATCGTCATCATGATTCATAGCTTTATAGACGATACACAACATGGCCCATCTTTGTAGAGGAAGTGGTTACTTCTTGAATGTGAGGTTGAACCTCATCAGAAAGGCTCAAAGTGATAAGCATTAATGAATTTGCATCGGCCTTTTCATACTTAGCCAATAGATCAATGTATGTGGGAGGGGAATTCATGCTAGAAATGATCCCACAAAGATCTTCAAATTGAAGAATCATCCACATCTTGCTTTTCCATGCGGTGAAATTTGGCCCTTTTAAGAGTTGGGCATCGGATAGCAATATTTTTGGAGCAGACATTGTTGGGTGTTGCACACTACACTTGTCGCTTTAGGATTCTGATCAACGTAGGATTATTCTCTACTTCAGATATGCAGCCAAATGCTAGACAAAACTGGTCACAATGCACACCACATCCACACATTCCAATGCCAACAATCAATGGTCTTCAAATCACCACGCAATTCTTCTTTCATGAAAAAGAAATACTGCCATGTTTCTGCTTTAGGAAAAATACAAAGAATAACTTTTTCTTTGCTTCCAACGCAGCAACAGATCACTGCACACTAACATCCACTTCTCCAAAGACATGTCCAGTCAACTTTCCATGTAGAAATGGAGTTGTGATTTCTCCTTCAGGTAGGTCTCCTATACAGTCGTCAATCACTGGATAAACTTCCACGCTTGACGTGTCTCGGGAAGGTTTGAAGAATGTATCAAGAAAGCAAAAATAGATCATCAGTCAAAGAAGAACAAGTCTTCAAAACACGAGATGCAGCCCACGACGGATCAGGTCGTAGAAATGATAGAAGCGAGTCCGCTAAGAAAAGTACTATTGACATCCATCTATTCAATGTATTCAATGTATTAAACAAAAGAGCAGAGCCCCAAATATAAATTTTGTGGGAGGAAGGAGGACAGTTATAACTATCCATCAACAAACAATGTATTAAACTAAACTAATGTTAAGAGAGACCTTGTGCCTAACCCGAGATACGTGGAGGCTTTGTGCTTGTTTGGAAACTACCCCTAGATTTTGGCTTCCGAGTTACGTGGACGAAACACGTGGAGCTCTCCACATGCTTTTGGACTTTTCAATGACTCCTTACATTTTTAGACTCTGGGATAGGTGGTAGGTTGGCACTCGCTTGGGAACTACCTTTTGGGCTACACCTTGAAATTGTGCCAAAGAGACACATGGCTCTTTCGTGGATTTTCCCCATTTCTTCGTGTTTTTGGTTAAGTCCTTTGTTTGGCATGGCCATAAGTCTTACCCTGGACACGTGGAGGCTCAACGTACGTTTGAAAACCCACTCCAAATTTTACCTTTGAAATTGCGTCGTGTTGACAATTGGCTCCTTCCATTGGCCTACCTCTGCTTAGACTTTTCAACGACTACTTCTACCTTTTTGGGCTCTGGACACATGGAGGGTCAACACTTGTTTGAGTATTTCCTTTGGATTTTCTTTTTGAAATTATGCTTGCGAGGCACGTGGAGGCTTCCGTTTACCTTTTGTACTTATTTGATTCAAGCCTACTCCCATTTTGGGCCTACGACACGTGGAAGGCTCACACTCATTTGAGTCTTTGCTTTGAGTCACACCTTTGAATTGCAGACCGATACAACATGTGGCTCCTTTCGCCAATCTTCTTCTACTTAGTCAGTTTAGACCCGCTCTATCCCCTTTGTTGACTCTAGGACACGTGGAATCTTAGAGCTAGTTTGGGGTCTCCATTTTGGATCCTATCTTTGGAGTTGCGCCGATGAGGCACACGACACCCTCCCCAAGTCTGTGACTTTTTCACAGCCGATGAGACCCCGCAGGCTCACGGGCCCATAGTTGAAACTACGCCATTTGACAAAGAGTGAAAAAGTTTCAAATCCACTCGCATACCCGTCAACCCGCATTCATACTTGGGAAAAATTTCCTCCGCATCCCCACCAACCCATTTTTGGCCAAAAGTCATCCTCGAGCCTGCCAGTCCACATTTTTCCATTTTTGGGCAAGAAGACATCTTCGGCTGCTGGCGACTTTTTCCACTTTGTAAAAGTAACCCTTCTCAGCCCACGGGCCCCGCAATTATACTTGTGCCCTTTTGCGAAAAGATAAAAAAATCAAAATGTCTCCCACTTTGCTCTGTTGGCCCACAATTTCCTTTTGTAAAAATTCTTCCCTAGGCCTGCCGGCCCGCTTTTGGTAAAAAATCCCTCTAAGGCCCGTCGGCCCGTAACTTGAAAAATATGAAGAGTTAGAAGGACTTATTTATATCTCTAGAAAGGGGAAGAAATTTCCTATCTAATGGAAATGCTTTTAGGGGGCCTTAAGTGCTTGGAATGTGTAAAAATTCAGATTGAAGCACAAGGGGGAAACGGATTGATTGACCCAAAATAAGTGTGAGCTTATATTGGTCGAGTAATATAATTTATGATTGACCCAAATCAACATGGTCAATAAACCATGAATGATAATGTAGAACCTTAAAATCTCATTGGATCCCTAGAAAAATGACATGAAATTCTAAATAGTAGCACTCATCGTGAATAACAAAAAAAAAAATTCAAAACCTTGATTGTAAACTGAAACACTAAACATGTACGAAAATGATGATACCAATATTGATGAAAATGTCCATGACCATGAAAATGAAGATGATAATTTTTATGTTTTTATGAACTGCTAATAAAAAAATTTATATTACTAATATAATTGATATTGCTATTAATATCAGCATTAATGTGAATATGAATACTCATGATATTAAAATATTAATATTCATAACAATAATATTATTTATATCAATAATATTAATAGTATTAACTAAATATTAATAAACTTCTATTTTATTACAATCAAATTTCAGCTTTGAATTTGCAAATTTGTAGTCTTGTTGTAAATCATATTTGAGGTTTCTTTTCAATCCTAAATTTTATAAGATCAAAATATATATGTCAACGATCATATTTTATTATAAATTTAAAGTAAAATGATAGTATAATTATTATTAAAATTACAATTATTATTATATTGATGGTGGTGGTGGTGATGGTAGTGACAATATGGACGGATCGATGATGATGATGATGATGAAAAGAATGATGTTGATGACAACGAGGATGAAAAGGATGGCGATGATGACATTGATAATGAAGAGGATGGTTATAATGATGGTGACAATGATGATGATGAATATGACCATGAAAAACATAAAAAGAATGATGATGACAACGAAGATGATATTGATGATGAAAATGATGAGGAAAATGAAGAAAACAAGAATGATGATGAAGATGAAGATGACAATGACCATGATGATAATAACAATGTTCTTTGATGATGATATTACTATTTTTTTATATGGGGTAATAGTTTGGTTTTTAGGAAGTAAATAACCAAATAGTACAATAAGAGAAAAGATATTACAATTAGGAAAAAAGAATACCCCTCTACCGGTGGCCACAAGTAACATCACATGACCGCACGAGACGAGACACTACAAAGCCCCTGAAGGGATAGTACCATAAAACACATCTTTGACCACCATAAACAAGCATAATCAAATAACATTGACCCATCTCTTCAAGAAGCATCTGCGAGACGCATCACGAGCACAATTCCTCATAACACGTGGTTGGAAAAATTCCACTCACCACGCTCCACGGGGTCAACCCACCCCCTTTCCACCACCATAAACAAGCATAATCAAACAACATTGACCCATCTCTTCAAGAAGCACTGCAAGACGCACCACGAGCACAATTCCTCGTAACACGTGGTTGCAAAAATTCCACTCACCATGCTCCACAGGGTCCACCTACCCCCACTTCCCACCACCTAGGTAGAACATAAGCCACCCATCAAACCCATCAAACTGTTCAACCCACCCCCGCTTCCCACCACCTAGGTAGAACATAAGCCACCCATAAATGTGGAATTCAAATGAAGAACGTACCGCCCAAGGGAACATCTAGCTGGGGAGCCTCTAGTGGTAACCATCAGTCCATCCTCAACCTCGCCATCATTATTTTGAGTTGGTTCCACATTCAATCGAGCCACATCCTTCTTTACCTCCACTATGGAAATCCCCAGACCTATGGCTAGCGAACGCAATATGCGAACGTTTGAATCTAGTCGGCTCTCAGTGGTTCCACGTGGATCGATCCTCTTTGTCCCACATCAAATGCTACTCCCTAACCCACCTAACGCCTTTAGTGTGCCCTGATTTAAATTGGGAACCTCCCGCCCACGAGGAGATATGGTTTCGAAATAACGAGATGACGGTCCTTCCCCAACGTTCCCTGCAGAAGCTACCCCACAAAATGTGCAAACGACAACTTCCTCCCTCTCATTCTCCTCTATAAATAGTGACTCAAGATCTGAATCCATCTGAGTTATCGGGACATGAAGGGAATCAGCATCAACATTCACCTGACACGGCTTGTCCATGCGACAATAATACCATGCTTTAAAACCCACCTTCCCGCATTTCTCACAGATGATCCTGGATTTCTCTACTTCGATGACGTGTTCATGATTTTCATCCGTCGTGTCCAGAAATATTCTCTTATGCACTTTGGTCCCAACTAGAACATTAATTCACTTTCTTCTAAAAACTAGTCATGATCGAGACCTCTTAGCCGGATCCACAACAATGATCATAAGCAAAGCTCTTGTTATTTTGAATAAAACCTCTGGTTCCCAAAACTCCAAGGTAAGAGCTTGGAGATGAATCTAGATTGGTAGTTCTGGGAATGGGCCATACATCCTAGGCTGCCATTGTGTAATACTGAGAGCCACATTCCAAAAACCTATGGCGCTCCTAAATGCGAACATCGCAGATTTGATTCTTCCTGGAAGCAGAAGAGGAAATCATTCTTAGCCATTCCTCTGACTCCCAGCTTTCAGGCCCACTTCCTTTTGTACCACTCTTGTACAAATTCTATATTCAGTTTGCTAACACCAAAGGTACCAACAACAACAAATTTGAAATGGTTATTGGCTCTTTCTAGAATGGCCTCAAGAATCTCTAGATGTGGGGCTTCTTCGTCTTGTGAAGGCAACAATTTGATGCGCTCCCGGTGAGCCATCCCAAACAGCTTTTGTGCCCACGAGCTCACCCCCTGACCCCTTTCTTGCTCGTAGTTCCCTTCATCTCTTCCCCGCAGATCACCCAACAATAGCTCACTTTGCAGTTTCCATAGATATTACTATTACTATTAATAAAATTCTAATAATAATAATAACAATAATAATAATGCATAATGGTAATATGTGTGTGTTGATTTTGAAGGAATCAAAAACTCTATACAACGAAAAGATAAGCATCAAGGCTTGAAAGAGAGACAACAAAGAGCAAGGCTCAACAAGGCCAATAAAGGAACAAACACACAATCCCAAACCCAAATGTAGAAAACACCAAAAGAGAAAAGGCCCTCGAAAGCAAGAGAGTCAAAGCCACTTGACCACCCACTAAGACCAAACCTTTCATCCATGTTCTTTCACCATTTTGAGATTTGAGGCTCATCCTAAGAGCAAAATTACAACTTTTCCTTTCTTTTTTTATTCATGGCTAGTGATCCTTCACCCTTATTAGGATCTACATTCTAATCAAAGTTGGATTTGGTAGAATAATTTTAAGAACCTATTTATTTTTAGGAGAATGAATATTCATGGATCTAGGTGACCGAGGCATAGTGACACCCCTTCTCTCGCATTATGATTTGTATCACTCTCGGTTTGGATAACTTGCTTAGCCAAGGTGGTGGAAAAGCATATTTCTTCACCCTTTTGTCTTCATGAAACATGGAATTATCCTCTTGCCTAACTGATTCATTTTTAGTGTAAGCTGTCCCATAAGCCTTTGACAACTAGATGATAGAAATTAAAATCCTTCCACAAAGAAATCCGAACCTTAATATTCTTTCTAAAAATGTGATGTTAGTGTAGAATCACAACACCCCGAATGGCCTTGTTATCGAGTGGGGAATTTGGTGTGATTGCACAACATTGGACCATCTCTCAAGTTGTGGGACTTGCAAACCTGAGATGGACCTCTAGAGAAGGTTGGTTCCTTCTTCCTAATCTACCTACCACAAGCTACTCCAGTGCAAGAAAAGCCTAACTAATCCTAATCTAATCATTCTAAGGAGACAAGGAGAGAGAGAGGGAAATAAAGCCTACACTAAGCGGTGATACACCGTAAAAGGAAGTGATCGATCATGAATCCAACTTCTTGAAGTAGAGAGAGGTGAGCAAGGGAGATGGTAGATAAGGTGCACCACGAACCAGAGATAGATTTCACATGGAACACAACTTAACGACCCATTAAATACAACTTCCCAAACCTACAACAAACATTAGAATATGCACGATATACCCTGCAACGATGAGAGTCGAGAAGAGAATAAAATAAGAAAATGATGGAAAAAGGCATCACAAAACAATTTTTATTGCTCTATATGTCACACAAGACATCATCGGTGGGCAAGAGGCAAGAAAGTGCCATTACAAATCCATGAGAAGAGGCTTAGAATCCACATTGAGAAAGAATGAGCAATCTCCTAGAAAATGCTCCCTCTTTTACAACATATAGGAAAATGTGAGAGAGAGAGAGAGGGAAAATGCAAACTCTTCTCCAACCACTCCTAGGAGAACATTGAATTTACCTAAAGGCTCAACCACCAACCATCAATCCCCCTCCAAATCTACCCACAATCTATCAATCCTAGTTCCCCATGTCTATTGGCGTGTTAAAAGGAATAATGACCGATGAAATCGGATCGCATATTAATGGTCCGAAAGATGTTTTCTTATTTTTACCCACCAAGGCCCATTAAAAATAATATTTTATGTTTCCATGGTGTGGAGGAGGTCGAGACCTTTCCAACGGGTCCTTTCCCACTCAAACCGAGCTTTCAGTCAAAAGATATGATCATCCAAGGTTCGGTGGTCACAAGTGTGCAATACTTAAAAGAATCTATCCATAAAGGGTCCACGTGGCAGCCTCACACATCTTGAAGATTCATCTCTTTCCTTTCACTCTTGAAATCACACAGGTGACTAACACATGGTGACTTTCATGGGCTCCTTTATTTCCTTTGTATTACTCGCTTGCATCTCTCATGTTGGCGAGACACTATGCCCGACTCGAGACACATGGAGGCTTCACACTTGTTTGGAAATTACCCCCTGGTTTTACCTTTGAAGTTGTGTCGTCGAGACACATGGAGGCTTCTATAGACTTTTGGAAATTTTCAACGACTGACCTTACCTTTTAGGACTTTGAATACATGGCGAGTTGACACATGTTTTTAGACCACCTGTGGATTTGCCTCTTGAAAGTGTGCTAGAGTGACACATGGCATCGTCCACCAATTCTTTTATACTTAGTAAATTTAGGCCTGATTTTTCCCCTTTGTTGACTCTGACCACTTGGCGAGCCTACGCTCATTTGGAGAACCGCCCTTGGAGTTAGTCTTTGAATTTGTGCTAAGGCGATACATGGCACCCTCTACTGGCTCTACCCCATTTTGAATTTTCAACTGTCGACTTTTTCCCTTATTCTGACTTGGGACACGTCGAAGCTTGGCACTTGTTTGGGGTCTTCGTTTTGGATTCTATCCTTGGAGTTGCGCCAATGAGACACGTGGGATCCTCCATGTGTCTATGAATTTTCAACTCGCAATGACACAATGGAGGCTCACGGGCCCACACTTGAAAATTGAAAAGTGAAAAAGTTTCAAAGTCCCCCACAAACCCGTTGGTCCACTTGACACTTGGGAAAAATTTCCCTGCGGCCCCTTGAGACCTAGTTTTTACACTTGAGTTATCCTCGGGCCTACCGACCCATCTTTTTCCACTTGGGAATGATAAATCCTTCTCAGACCCATGGGACAACAATTATACTTGTGCCCCTTTGCGAAAAGTGAAAAAATGACAAAATGTCTCCTCCTACCCGACGTTCCATAATTTTTCATGGGTAAAAAATCTTACCTAGGCCCGCCGGCCTGTAACTTGTAAAATACAAAGAGTTAGAAGGACTTCTTTATATCCTTGGAAAGCGGAAGATATTTCCTATCTGATGGAAGTTATTTGAGGGGGCCTTAAGTGCTTGGAATATGTTAAAATTAAGATTGAAGAAAAAAAGGGGAAAATGGTCTCCATTGAACCAAAATAAGTGTGAGATTATTTTGGTCAACAATTTGGTGAATCATGGTGATCACCTACCTACCAGGTTAAAATATTAGTGGCGTTGAATCATCCATTGGGCATGTAGTCTTCCTGGTAAACACAAATCTGATTTGAACTTTGAAAATCTGATCCCTGAGCCACTTGGAAATTGTTGGAACTAGAGCTGACCCGAAATCACCCCTCTTCTTCCAATGTCCTGTGCATGAGCAAAAAAATACCACAAATCACTATGCACAAAACTATAAATCATACATACCCCAAGTGGGATATCTAAAGTGTGCTCAAGCACTTCTTCCGCTGAAAACAAAATCTACTCCTAATTCTACACTAACCGTAGAGAAAGGGGACTCAAAAAACCCTGCAAATGGCATGGAGAAGTAGCTTCCATTTCTCAAACAGGCAGCATACATGCAAATGATTTGACACTAGATATGGCTTCTTGTATGAGTGAAAAATTGACCATAAACCGGTCCTCCACCCATATCATCAAGGTGTCATTGGAAATAAGACAAATTTCTCTTTTAGTTGCTCTTCATTTGGAATGAAGAGGAGTTCGAGATGATCCTTGGTACTTTGGAGCTCATCATCATGCCCTAAAGTAGGCATGACTTGTTTTGGCTTCCCCTTCTCTCTAATGAGGCCAAGTACCTAATTGGGCAAGGTCCGATCCTTTGAATTTTCCCATGGCTCGAACTTCAACTCCAAGAATGGAGTCTTCTTGCTGAATTTCCTGGGTGGATGGTGTGAGAGGGATGATGACACCCTCTTGCTCTTTCCCTTCCTCCTCTTGTGAAGAACATGGAAGATTCAGATCTTCCAACCTTGGGCCAAAAGGGCTATTATGAGATGCGAGGTTGTTGTCCCTAAATGCTCTCCTCCATGACAACAGGTTCATGTGCTTGGAAGGTGGAAGATGGAGAAAAAAATAATGTTATCTCCTCAGGCTCCTCTCCACCAAATTAATCTTCCAAGTCTAATGATAGTTTGTCTCCTCATTGTCCTACCGCTTTTGCTCTACCTCCACCATGGTGTCCTCTTGATCTGAAACTTTCTCATAATGGTTCCCTTCATCCTCAAACATGAAGTTTGAAAGCTCAAACACTTATTCAACATTAGATATTGAAGGGGATAAAGTGGGAAGAAGAACTAATGGTTCTTCTCGTGGCCTGCTCCATAGTTGGAACCTCTAAACATGTATGGTCCTCCTCCATGGGTTCATCAATCAAATCAGCCCATGGAATAAAGTAAAAATATTCAATGATGCCTTCTTCATTAAGTGGCCTCAACTCGATTAGATATCTCCTATATTCTCCTCAATGGGGCTTGGAGCTAGTTTTTCTTCCTCCTTAACTGATTATGTAGCTTGGTTTAGATCAACATAATCTTTGAGCGAAGTGCCATAAACAAAGCTGCTGATTTTATTCTTCTAGCTCTTGTTCTTCTTCTTTGCAAATGCAGTCTCTACCACCATTGGCTCTTCAACTCTGACCTCCTCTATTGGCTTAACCATCAAGGGGATCTTTGTAAACTCAAATTTGGTAGCCCAACTCTTCATATTCTCTATCATTTCTTCTCTATTGGGCCCCCCTTCTTCCTATTTTCTCCTTGAATGTATTCTTGAGTCTCTTCCCAACATGGTCTTTGGAAAGAAAGACGAGTGGAAGATTGGGGTTTAAAAAGTTTTTCTATTGTTTGTGGTGGAGAGGGGAGTGGAACTTCTTGTTTGTTTAGAGGGGATGACTTTTTGGAAGGGAAAAAGGCAGAGAATTGAGATGAGGTGAAATATTGGTAGATGGGGAAGGGAAATCACCACTTGGGGAAACAACGAGGGCTTCACTCTTGTTCATGTTGAAATGATAAAGTTGGAGAAAGAGAAAATGAAGGACATGGAGCTGGTGATTGAATTACCCATTGAAAAGGTTTTCTCTCATATGCCTCAATATCCTCAATCCACTATGTAAGTTGAGGCAACACTTCAACCATGAAGTCAAGCTTCTTTTGAGGGCTATAATGTCTTGGAAAAGGGTCTCCCTATGGACAAGGTGCCCTGAAACCAATCCTGAATACCTTCATTCGTGTTGTAGCCTTGGAATGCACCATGCTAGCCTCCATTCTTTGAATCTTCTCCAAAGCATATCAACATTTTCCATGTAGTTGTAACAATTGTATGCCTCTCCTTGTTCTTCATAAGCTCCATGGCCAAACTAGCTTTGACACTGCTCATATGGGTAAGAATAATGGTCCTAAATTTGATCATAATGCTGATCTAGAGGAGTCGAGAAATACATGGGGGGTGGTGCATTGATGTCACTGCAAATGTTAGTTCCAATATGAAAATCAAGCAATGATTACACAACTTCATGGAATGGAATAAAATGAAAGATATGGGAGGTAAGATGGATGAAAATGGATGGGGAAGTTCGCAACTTCAGATACATGGGTTGTTGACCAGATGGGGTCACCAGATGCGCTTCCACATGCCTCAAAAGGATGAAACTTAACAGGAACACATCAACCTGCTAAGATGAAGAGGTAAGGTACTTTAGACTGGTCCCACCGAGCGTGCCAAAAATGTTAGTGCACATGGTGGCTTAAGACATGTTGTTGATAACGAGATACCTTGGAAAGATAAAAAAATCTATCCTCAATGTCCCACCATGCGTGATAAAACTGTTATTGTAGAATCACAACACCCCCAAATGGCCTTGATATCGAGTGGGGCATTGATGTGATTGCAGAACATTAGAACATATCTCAAGCTCTAGGACTTGTAAACTGAGATGGACCTCTAGAGAAGGCTGGTTTTGATTCATAATCTACCTACCACAAGCTACTCGATTGTAGGTAGAACCTAACTAATCCTAATCTAAGCTGTTCTAAGGAGATAAGGAGAGAGGGAGAGAGGGAATGAAAGCCTACACTAAGTGGTGGTACACCAGAAAAGGAAGTGACTGATCATGAATCCAACTTCGTAAAGTGGAGAGAGGTGAGCAAGGGAGAGGGTGGACAAGGTGCACCACGGACCAAAGATAGATTTCACACGGAACACAACTTCAAGACCCATTAAACATAGCTCCCGAAATTGCAAAAGACATTAGAATATGCACGGTATACCCTACAATGATGAGAGGTGAGAAGAGACAATAAAATAAGCAAAGGATGAACAAACGCATCACAAAATAGATTTTTATTGCTCCGTAAGTCACACAATACATCATTAGTGGGCAAGAGGCAAGAAAGTGCCATTATAGAGCCATGAGAAGAGGCTTAGACTCCACATTCTTCCCTAAGGAAGAAATAGAAGGTGGGCAGGAGAGAAACAATGATCAATATCCTCGAAAATTCCCCTCTTTTACAATATATAGAAGAATGAGAGAGAAAGAGAGAGGGAAAATGTAAACTCTACTCCAACCACTCCTGGGAGAACATTGAAATCAACTGAAGGCTCAACCACCAACCATCAATGCTCCCTATAAATCCGTTGACAATATGTCAATCCTAGTTCCCCATGTTTGTTGGCATGTTAAAAAAGGAAGAACGACGGATCAAATCAAATATGGTTTGCTTGTTGGAGCAATCAGATTGTACATTAATGTTATGAAAGATGTTTTCTTAGTTCTACCCACCAAGGCTAGTTAAAAATAATATTTTATGTTTCCATGGTGTGTAGGAGGTTGAGACATTTCCAACGGGTCATTTCCCGCTCAAAACGGAGCTTCCTATCAAAATATATGGCCATTTGAAGGTTCGAGGTCATAGGTATGCAATACTTAAAAGAATCTATACATACAAAGTGTCCACATGGCAGCCTCGCACATCTTGAAGATTTAGATCCTTGTTTTCGCTCTTGAAATCATATCGGACTAACACAAGGCAGATTTCACGGGCTCCTCTGTTTCCTTTGTATTCTTCCCCGAGTCTCTCTTGTTGGTGGAGACACAGTGCGACCGAAACATGCAGAGCCTTCACACTTGTTTGGAAACTACCCCTTGTTTTTACCTTTTAATTGGTGCGGTTGAGACATGTGGAGGCTTTAGAAGGCTTTTGGACATTGCAACGGCCGACCTTACCTTTTTATACTTTAAACACGTGGTGAGATGGCACATGTTTGGTGACCACCTCTCGATTTGCCTCTTGAAAGTGCACAAGAGTGACACATGGCATCGTCTACCAGTTCTTCTCTATTTAGTTGATTTAGGCTGCTTTGTTCCCTTTGTTGACTCGACCATGTGGCGAGCTGCCCTCGGTTAGAGAAGCACCCTCGGAGTAAGTCTTTGAAGTTACGCCTAGTCGACATGTGGCCCCTTCCGTTGACAATGCCCCATTTTGACTTTTCAATTGTCAAATATGTCCCCTATTCTGACTTGGGACATGTGGAAGCTTGGTGCTTGTTTGGGGTCTCTGTTTTGGATTCTATCCTTAGAGTTACACCAATGAGAGATGCGGCACCCTCCACAGGTCTATGAATTTTCAATGGCCGATGAGAAACCGTGGGCTTTCGCGCCCGCACTTGAAAATTGCGCCATTTGTGAAAAGTGAAAAAGTTTCAAAATCCCCTTGAGACCCACTAGTTTGCTTGACACTTGGGTAAAATTTCCCCTGCGGCCCCGCAGACCCGGTTTTTACACTTGAGTTAACCCAGGCCCCCTACTTTCCTTTTTCCACTTGGTCAAAATAAATCCTTCCCTGAACCCCGGACCTGCAATTATACTTGCGCCCCTTTTTGAAAAGTTAAAAAAATGACAAAATGTCTCCCACCGCCCCACCAGTCTGCAATTTTCCATGGGAAAAAAATATTCCCTAGGCTCGGCGGCTTGTAACTTGAAAAATATGAAAAGTTAGAATGACTTTTTATATCCTTGGAAAGGGTAAGAAATTTCCTATCGATGGAAGTGCTTTCAGTGGGGCCTTAAGTGCTTGGAATATGTAAAAATTCAGATTGAAGCACAAAAGGGGAAAATGGTGTCAGTTGACCCAAAATAAGTGTGAGCTTATTTTGGTCACCGATGATAATTAGAGGATAAATGTCGTAGAGAAAAACATGTTCAACATCTAAAAGGAAATCATTTGTAATCTACATTTTGTGTCCATATTAAATCCTTGACTTTAAGCTCCATAGTTGTCGAAATTTAATAGTCGTGTCCATATCCACTAGTATATAGGCATATGTAGTGTGGTAAAAAAATTGGTTTTTTTGGCAATAATGGAAAAATATATTTTTATTTATATTAATATCAATATCAATATTAATATAATCATTATAAATATTGATAATATTAATATTAATATCAATAGTAATATTAATATTTACAATATGAATATTAATACAAATTTTTAAATTATTTATATACTTCTATTTTGTGAGAATTAAATTGCAGATTTAAAATTTTGGATTTATAGTTTTATTGTAAATTATTTTTAAATTTCTTATAATTTTGAAATTTGATAAGATTGAATTGAAAATATGAAATATTTGAGTTTATTATAAATTATAATTTTTACGTTAAAAAAACCTTTATTATAGTTATAATTATAATATCAATTTTGATGGTGTTGATTGTGGGGGTGATGATGATGGCGATGATGATGACGATGAAGACGATGATGCCGATGTCTCACGATGATGATTGTAAGGATAATGACAATCACGAAGATAAAAAAATGATAATGCCAATGACAATGATGATGACAATGATGATAATGATAATGATGATGGCAATGATGATCAAAGCACAACCATTATGATGACTATATGAATATTGGATTAAGTTTGATTGATAATGCACCGACATGTGGGAATGATGTGGAGCACAAAGACATCACAAAATCTCATATTTCATTAATACCAAAGTTTTCTTATGATACGATTAGTTAATGTTGTATGATGAAATTTACTTTTAACTCGTTTCTATTCTAAAAGAAATAGTATAAGCACAACTGAATATTCATGTAACTAAGTTTTGTATTTAAATGTTTTATTTGGGTGTAAAATTTCTAGATCATTACTAATTTTGACTTGGATGTATTATATAATTATTATTTTTATATGTATGTACATATATATATATTTGATGGTAAGGGCCTTATTCTCTAGATAGAATGCATTTATGTCCATAAAATAACCATATATGTATCTATCTTATAATACATAAAAAAATTGTTGAAAAACTAAGTATACTGTTTAAACAACATTAATATCGAAAAACACATTACATTTCAGTGTGATTTCTGCATATTGCATGGTTCTACAGACTGAACTGCATATGATCAAATGCTACTATTTATTATCAAACTTATTTCTTGTCAAACTCAGATATGACAGCTGACAACAAGACCCACCCATGAATGAACATGCATAATTTTTATGGGAAAATGCATATTAAAAGGTACAATCTATCATAAAACCCTAAAAGATTGTAAAAATGTTAAAATAAATAAAAACACCTTTACATTTTATTATAATTATATAAATAATTCTAGTTTGTATATTCTGAAGCATGCATTAAAAATCCATGAAAAATATACAACTGGCATCGATTGCCATCAAATTTAAAACAAACAAATAATAATAGAATTTGACTACTTTATTGAACTGAACTAAAAAAATGGTTATTTAAAAAAATATTAGAATGAAAGCCTACAATAAAGCTCTCGTAAAGGTAGAAAATTTGTTCATGATTTTTCCCTTAGGGATTGGTGACTTCATCTTCTCCGTCCAATTATGCTGGTTTAAAATTGTCTCTTTAATTATTAACTTACCAGTTTGAAGTTAATCCTGGCCAGCAATAATTTTAATTTTCAAAAGCACTAAAAAGTGCTAAACAACTGATGCGTGAAGAATCAATCATCACTAATTCATCGGCTGTTTAATCTCGTCCATAAGAACATCAACTGCAACGACTTTGACAATCTTTGATTTCTCCACTGGCACAATAATTTGAATAGGCAGCTCAAATCCACCATCAATCTTCTTAGTCTCAGGAAGATCAGGAGATGCAGGTAAAACAGGATTTGAGTTTCTGTAGATGAAGTAAATAGTGAGCTGAAATATTCCTAGAAGGAAGCCAATACCATTGGGCACCTGCAATAATTTTAACACAAAGTCATAAAACGGGGTTTATAGTCGTTGTAAAAACATCGAGTGTACGCATGAAAATGGTTGTAGGAAATGAGAGAAACTTACAGCTAAAAAGATATCCCTAGTGATTACAGAGTATCCAGACCAGACAAGTGCATTTAGAGTGTTGAATAGAGAGGTTAGAAATGGCATGTACTCAACACTTTTGGTTTTGATAACAAGTCCCTGAAATTACAAAACAAAATCATAAACATTCACGACGAGATCATTTCAGTTTCTAGTTGATTCATGCTGGATTTTTCTGATTATTCCTTTTTGTATCTTAGAGATTCATTTTACACTACCTATAGAAATTCAAATTAAGAAGCGAGTAAGAGTGAATACTTACCACAACAGCTAATGGGGAGGCATACATAAAGATGGAGAGGATCACACATAAAATTCCAGTTACTACTTGTCTGCTACTATGAGTGTGCAGCACAAAAAGAGTAACTAAAACTACCGTGAGAAAAGCCATCATTACTGCTAGGGTCAACTGCAATGTTTTCATCTGTAAGAATACAGAAAAGAAATCTATGTCAGAAGCATTACAATTACATTTCGAGATTCCAAAATTAATGGTATCCAAAACGTTTCAAGATTCAGTAGCCACCTCTGAAATCACAATCTCAGAAGTGGCAATATTACAAACCTTCTTCTTCTTAGTGGCAAATATGAGAAACGAGAGGACATAAAGTATCTCAAAAAAATCCTGCACCATTTATTGTGAGCAGCAATGTGCTGTGGGGTTTTACAAATGGGGATCCATAAAGTAGCCAAAGAGCACATGTGAATAATGTACACACATATGGAAGCCCTGAGTAGTCTTGGGTAGACTTGAGCTTGTATATCCCCAGAAAGTCGGCCTGCAATATCACCACACAATAATAAACTTATAAGCTCTTATCTTGATCAATAACGGCCTCTCGGTAGATTTGTTCTATGTTTGACAAGTGTTTAGTTCAAACGACAAGAAGAATTTTTGTATGAGCACACACAAACATGATGAACACAATACTTACATAGGTGACAGGAAAAGTGCCAGTGAAGTTATATTTCCTGCACAACAAACCACCATTGCGTTGCACTCTTTTAAATTCAGCTATACACCAAACTCTTAGCCACCTAAATAAATATGAATTTTCATACAAGCAAGCATCTAATCCAACTAAGACACAACAAAACTTGTTCATTGAAATGAGCAACAGATCCAACTGATACAAATAAAAAGCTTGCATAATAGGCAACAAAACATGCATACACAAATGATTAACAAATCTACAACAGAAATGAAACAAAAAGCAGCATCCACAACTAATGCACAACATAAACCAGTCAGCCAAATGTCAAACCTGATACAATGGAAATGCAATGCAATCAAAAGCCCTACAATGCAATGCAACTAACTATTGAGTTCTGTTTGGAAAAACATAAGCTTGAAATTGGAGTTGTGTAATATAAACCTAAAATAAATACTGCATCCATTAACAACTCACCGATCTAAATCCAAATCTGATATTAAAAATCACCTATTATTGGATTTCGCTTCGAAGGAAATGCTGTGCAAAATTCTATATTTTTGTTGTTTTTGCTATAGATCAATCTAGAACATTCTTCTCTAATGCTCTTTATCATACATTCTTGAAAATGTTCAAATAACATACCAATAACTCCCACCACAAGCTGCAGAGGAAAGGCCATTGAACAATGTCTTAAAAACTATAACTGACAGCTGCAGAGCGAAAAGAAACTTGTGATAAGCACGGCGATTTCGAAGTCCTTTTATAGGCCAATGTTGAAGGTGATATCGACATACACTGTGAGATACTATAAAAAATAAAAACACATATTAAAATTTCACTACTCACGAAAGGACCATTGAGGAAGTTGCATGTAGCTTTACACATCAGAGTCATTGGAAACCAGCTCAATACAATGGTAGCAGTCAACTTCTGATATTTGTATACTTTGCGCCCACCTATCAAGAGGTGATGATCTCTTTCAGTCCTTTTCTGCAGCTGTATGTAGCCAATGCGGAATATTGCAGATGGTTGGTTGCCAAAAACATACCTATACTTCCTAATACCTAGTACCTCTAGTTGAAACAAGGTAATATCCTATACTAGAGTAAAATTGTGGGATACAGATCACTCTTGTAATGATCGAGAAAAAAATGCATTTGGAAACTTCTACCACTACATATTTACATTTATATGTATACTTCATGTTTTTTCGTTGGGTGACAAGACATCCCTGTTTGTTTGATGATAGTGGAGGCGACTAGGCTTACTGGTCTTTTATACCATTGTTTTTTTTGAGTGAGATAAACAAAGGTTTTAAATTTTAAATGTTACTTTTATTTCATTATTACCATATGCTTCAATACACCTAAATTGAAATGATCACTCAATTAAAATATGCAAAATAAATATTAAATGTTCTAGTGGGTTGTTATTATTTTAATTGAAATGGATACGATCATCTGCAAAATATATCACCCATGGTCAGTTTTAAGGGTCTAACCTGCAAAAACTAGTGCCACGATTGTTCTCTCATTTGTTAAGTAACCCCACTTTTACGAAACAACAAAAGGTGGCCGATATTGCCGACTTTCGTCATGTATTTTGTTTTATTTGGTCGTTTGACTCCTCGTTCACGGTTGTCAATGGGCACTAAGCTTTTTCTTAGAAAACACGTAGGCAATTGTATTTTAGATTCAAAACATGGTTATACGCCTTACATTTTTAATAGCGTGACGTAACCTTGTCGGCCATAGGTGTACATCTAATACCTTACATGGTGGATTCCATCTTGGCCATTTACAGAATAATTTTCAGTGCGAGGCATATTACAACGCGTTACAATGATAATTACCTAATGCGCAATTGTAGTTGATTACCAGTGCTTACCATACAATATATGGAGCCAGCCGCGAGATTTGACGTCCATGCGTTTTCGAGTGTTTGGATTCTATTTTACGTTCTTTAATAATATTTAATCATTTTGGATCCTACTTTATGTTCGCTAATAATATTTAATCATGAGTAATAATATACTGTTTTTTAAATATAGGAAAGCAATAATTGTAAGTCGGCACCTCTACATTTTGCTTATAATGAGTGAAGGTGATATATAGTTGATTATATTTGTTGAGTAAGTGTATATCCATATCAAAGTATTTCTTTGGTTAAGAAACAATGACTAGGGGCCATTCAACTGTCATAGTCGTAAAAAAATCTTGGGTTTATTTATTTGACTCTCTTTGTAAGGTATTTACGAAAATTTGTACACTCATGGATAGTTTCACAAGCTATCATCCTCACTATTTCACCACAACCCTTCCAATATAAATAATATATTTTGAGTTTCACAAATTCGCTAATTTACTAATATTATATATTTACTCTAATAATATTATATATTATAAAATCTATTGTGGTTTAGTGTTGTATGTATTTATAGTGTTTCGTCAATCCCAATTTTTTTATTGGAGTTATCTAAAACTAATCTGCATTAACATAATAAAATTGTAGTTATTTGAATCACAACCCAATAAAAGTTATAAGGAACAATCTCTAAAACATTGCATGTTTCCAAATTAAAAATATTAGTGTCATACCAAAGAAGGTGAAAAACTCAAAATACATATTTGTATTTTACGATAATTATAAGAAAATAACTTTAATAGTAAAATAAAATTACACATAATTAATAGCATCAATATTTTAATAAATCCAACTCTAATGTTTACACTTGTATGGACATTGACATTATGTGTGTGTGTGTGTGTGTACATATAAATATATCGATATAATGGGTCATCTTATTACAACATATGTTGGTCCCATGGGTAAGCAAACTAACCACTACTCTGAGGCTCTAGCTGCACTCTGGAGATTCAAAATTCCTAAGAAGCTCGACATGGGAAACATCATCATCGAAGGTGACTCTATGAATGTTATTAACGTTCTCAATAATTCCTTAACTCCTAGTTGGACCATCAGGGATGTTATTAATGAAGCTCACAACTTATGTAATGGTCTAAATATTATTTTGAAGCATGTGTATAGAGATGGAAAAAATCTGTAGATTTTCTTACTAATATGGGAGTTAGTAGCAATGATTACATAGAGTGACATGATATCAATGACACTCCTACTGAAGTCTCAAACATCATTTCAAATGAAGTGAGCTCACCCATTAGTACACCCCACTCAATGGTGCAAACACATGTGCAATCCCAAAGCTAGATTGCATTGGAATTTGGGCATGCCCGAATTTATTCTTCTAGGCTCTCGAAAATTGATCACACTAAATTTTTCAGGGAGAAAGAAGTGGATTTTATCTCTACTTCACACAAACTTACAGGCTATCGAAAAGCTACTGGAAAGATTACTGTTCAAAATTTTCAGTTTAATGTGGTGAATTCTCAGGGATATTTTAGAATAGGTGGTTCCCCTTGCCGTATGGAACCTAAATTTGATCCCCAATGGCAAGAACAAGTTGAGCTTTGGGAGACCATCAATATGGAGGGCTTCACCAATTTTATCCAACGCATAAAAGGGCATGACCAATATATCTCCATACAATTCATGGCAAATTGGAAAGACCAGTAATGTCTCCTTTGGAGATAAGAGCTTTCAAATTACGAGGAATTAATTTCTTTTATTATCGGTCTAAGCATGGAAGGGAATAAATTTTTCAGAACAAAATGGATAAGGAATCTCAAGAAAACTTGTTTTGGATGATGGATAAATAATTGACATAAAAAAGGAGGGCATTTTAGTTTCCTCTATCCGTTGTAATGGCCACAAAGACACAAAAACAAGGACCATACGAAAAATAATGGATTTTTATTTTGTTTGACTTGCTTGAAGATTAAACGACACTACTCTGGGTGATCTCAAGGTCTAACACAACCTCACAATAAGCTTGACACAACATTGAACACCTAGGCCCAAGGGAACATATGACACCCATCATGAACAATTTACTTTCCTTTTTTTGACAAGACACAACATAATAGTTCAATCATAGAACACACTTATAGTTAGGGGCATCACAAAGTGGAAATATTTTAAGGTTTCTTATTTTACTAAAACATCTTTCAAAACTTAACTTATGTTCTAGAAGATTTATACTATGATTACCACAACTCTTCTTACAAAGCTGAATTTGTTCCTTTTATACTAGAGAGCATTTAGCTAAGGGTAAGACTTCTCGAATGAGGATGATCTTCAATATGAAAAATATTCACTTAATTAGTTTATTTAATAAGCGAGGTACTCAATTCCACAAGGCTATCTATCCAATCCCATGCTACTGAAAGTTGTTTCAACCTCCATTGCACAAGGGGATGAGCGTAAGCTCCCACTGAAGTGGAGTACTATTTAGGTTCGGAACCATACTCTTCTTTGTGTAAGGATCCACATTGAACAACATTAAATAAAGGATTACAATGTCCTTTTGGCAAGAGTTAGTAGAAGAAAGCCAAATTTAATTTCATCTTCATGATCTCAATAGATATTAATTAGTATTATATTGAAGCTTATGAATTTGTCTGGATTGGGTAAAAGCTTCATTTAGGTTTCTTGATTAAGTTCATCAAAAGGATACAAATGGGGTTCCCAAATGGAAGCATTAGACTTAATGGTTTCTTATTCAATCACCCCTACTTACTAACATCTAATTATTTCCCAAAATCCAAACAATGATATTACTTTTAAAATTAATTAACATCTCATAACAATAAGGATAAAGTTTAATTCATAGCTTAAGGTTAGCAAGGGTAGTTTCATTTTTACAAAAGTAGATAACTCCCTTTTATTCCACTTAAAGACTCTTGATTTTATCTACAAGATCACAACTTCATTATATATATATATATATATATATATATATATATATATATATATATATATATATATATATATATATAGTTTTATTTTATTTATTTATTTCTTTTTTATTTATTTATTTATTAACTTTTAAAAGGATTGCCAACCCACTTAATTATACCTAGAATTGCATTGATACCATGACTCAGAAGGGTTACAAAACAAAATTATAACACAAAAGAAGAGTTTACCATTACTTATTGAGAAAACTATACATGGGTACAACATTTCTATCCAACATGGCACACAAACCAAAGGTGTCAAAAGATTTGATTGAACCTTTCTTTGGGGAACAAGAAAGTAACAAAATTGGTCAAGCCATGCTACACTATTTTAAAGATTTCTATAATACAATAAAAATACTCATAACAATGTGGTGATCAAATTATATTCTTCACAATAGTATTTACAAGTTTTTATTTCAGCTAGTTATGAAAACATTACTCCATAAATTCAGAAGACCCAAGGCAACAAGCCTTCCACACTTCTCTACAAACACCATTCCAAGATCTATAATACATTAAGCATTCGAGACGAGAAATTCATAAATCAAAGCTGATGTAACTTACACAATTTTTCCTTTTCTCTACTCACAAAATCCATCTGTATAATTATTAACTTATGTCAGTTTGCGAGAGATGAGCATGATAAGACTACACATAACAACAATATGCTACTATTTAACAATATCATGAAAGGAAAAAGTCTATTTCAAGAAATGGGTCAAATCTCTCACCAAAGATCAACATTTAACACAAAATAAAAAATTTAGCATGCCAACTAAGAAGGAATCCATGTTTCAGTTATGAAAAATATCTCTAAAAATAATAAGAGTTGATAACCAATTAGGCAAGACCATAGACCTTATAAGATTAGAAACAAAAGTCGAGAGTATTAAGATTTAAACCACGCACACCTATAGATTACATGACTTAAATCTAATGTTCAACCCATCAATCTGCATTCCCAAGGTGAATTCAATAATATACCAGAAACAATCATTGTCCCAAAACAACAATAGTTTAACAATCATTCGAGTAAGGGGCTATTTACTAATAAGTTAGAAACAAACAAACGAGTGTAAGACCACATATAATTATACATGAATTTCTTCCTACAACATTAATTTTTTAAAAATAGATTAGCAACCATGACTAGTTCTCTACTTGTACCCTACATACCATTTTCATTTTTTGTATGTCATTGATAGTTAAGTAATTGTTTCCTTCTTTAAGTCATTAGGAATCCGCTCCACTTATATATAAGACAATATTCCAATTAATTAAAATTAAGTGTTCAAGTCAAAAAAAAATATGAATCCATTTACTTATAATGATTCCAACACAATATTGTCCTATCCCTTTAAGAAGAGTCAAACTGCAATCAAGCAAGAGAATCGTTTTGCACCCATGATCATCTCTATAGCCCACATAATTGAGGTAATCCCTATTACCATATTCTTATCATGGAACATAAAAATAACAACAATTTTTTTCGTCATAAATCACGTCCATACTACTTCATAGTTTCAAATCAAATACCGGAAGGAAGAGATCAAATTACAGACTACAATTATATTCCTTGGATTATCCCCTAGGGTTGTAAGTCTAATATTCAAAGGCATTATTGAAGCTCAGTCCAATATATATTTATCTGAATACCAATCACTCTAACATCTTTGAAAAATAGTATGGGCAGATTTTCATGTATTCGAATGTAATATACCTTAAATATTTAACTTTTTTCTAGAGGGACAATCTGCTAGTCTTGGATCCTTAAAAAAAGACAATAAATGAATCGGGGTTAGAGGTTGGGGCTTTAATTTTTAAGGAAAATTACAATTTATCTTATATTAACCATCGTAAAAATTATTAGAACATAATGCCCATACAAACGAGCATTGAACTATCGAAGGGTAGCACGATGTTAACATAAAGGACTACAAAATGAATCTAAAGTTATTAGAGGTTCCGCTTTAATTTTCTATTTTTGTCAAATGATCCAAATTCGGGATATTAAATAGTTCGATGAATTTCAGATGACATATTTTTAATCTAAGACTTCTCGAAGGTCATGAAATCATACATAAAGAAATCCAAGCCAAACTAACACACAATCATCATTCACGGTCATCACATATACCCATTAGGAAAATATGCACGATATATACATTGAAAGAATTTTTAACCCTTAGAATTCCCCAAATGGTTTCATAGGAAATCATCATAGCCACAAACCCCATATAGTTAAACAAAAACTAGAGAATACCCAATAAATAGAACAAGTTCGAGTTAGCACCATTATGACCAAGTCATAGTAGTATTATTATATCGAGCATCGGTGAGTGGGTAGTTTCAATAAATATATGCAATAGATATTTACGGTGACCAATAAGAGGGTTACCAATACCCAAAATAACATATCATAACATATCTATTGCAGAGATTATCATGCCATTCTATGCCATAAACATGCAAATATTTTGACATCAACAATAACACAACCGAGTAGCGTTGTCACCTAATAGGAATGAATCCACATGAAAAAATCATTGCATAAATTCATATATGCAAAAATTAAATAGAATAAAACAATAAGAGAGAAGTAGGGCAATTCATGCGAAGCAATTTGTTGTTTCCCAATGTTTCAACTAGATATAGAAAAATAAAATTGCCCACCATTACTAATGTAGCAACTCTTATTATGATGACATAATTTTCAAGGGAAGATGAGATACTTTATAGCCATGCGTCCAAACCAACTATAGATTTTCAAGGAAAATATTTCTCATAAGGAAATTTCTCAAGATGAAAGCATCTACAGCAACCTAGAAGATGAAAACAAGAGACAAATAAAGAAAAAACCAACTAGTAATCAATGAGTGAACATAATCCACAAAATCACAATAGAAATGCCAATTTCAGGAAAGAGAATGCTTCATTTCAGCGGATTTTTAAAAGCCTAGAAATTATTGGAATGTTTACGTTTATCATGATTTGTATTTTACGCTTCCACATGTCGCATTCACCTAGTGGGGAATACAAAAACCACACGTCCCCTTCTCCTCTGCTTGTTGAGCACTAAGACATCAATCCAGGCTCCCCCTAAAGGAAAAAGTAGGAAGAAAAGATCATCAGGAAGCCAAGAACATAAACTATGAACTGCACTACTTGGGCGCTTCAATGTCTCTCCATAAACCCGACATAAAGCCCTCCAATCCCACGCAACCAATGAATCAGGAAAAATTAGGTCACTAAAAACAAAGAACACAAATTTCTCTAATAAACAACCTTGAAAAGCAGGCGGCTAGCTCCCCATTTGGCATTTAGACCAATAATAAATTCCCAACACATTTTCCAATCAAGGAAGGAAAAACATAAAAAGAAGGGTCCTCAATTTATTCCCACCAAACCCATGCGGCCAGTAAACGGATTGGTGTTTCCTATCCCCAATTCATGAGCAAAGCCATGCACCATAAACACTAAAGAATGATAGATGGCTATACTTTCCTCCATGCACCACTTGCCAAAAACAAATAGAACCAGGAAACCAGTAACCCCATGTCAAGCAAGATGAATTAATGGCCATAAAGAATGGCAGGTCGCTAGATGGGAGAAAAATAAATTCATCGTTAACTTGATATAAAATAATGTGTAGAGGTCTGGATAGGCTTAATAAATTCAAAATAAAATTTTATTTTATTTTTTTATTAAAATAATAATAATTGGTACCTAGTTATTTATTTATTTATTTAAAACACCCAGACACCTAAAAGGGATTTGAATAATCCTTTATAACTTATCTATCACATTCCAAATGTTTAAGATAAAATATGATTTCCTTGTACCATGCGAGAATTGAGTAATCTTTCATGAACATTGATGTGTCCTTCCTCAACTTGATTTTTATCAATCACTTGGAGACTATTTTCTGCCATTACCTTTTCCAAGCCCACACATTGAATCAATTTATTAGTCTTGATATCCATGTCATATTCTTTCGATTTGTTCACCCACCGACATCTTTTACTTGAAATATCCATTTTTGATAATATGTCCTTAACCATGGTATGGGGAACATAAGTTGTGATCTTGGAACTCAAGATGTATGGTCTAATGAAGGAAAAGCTTGCTTTTCCATGATAGTGTATTTCAACTCAGCTCCATGTAATGATTTACTATAAAAGTCAACTGGCCTTTCACTCCCTTTTCGTCATTTTTAATAACACAAATGCAATGGTGTTTTCAGAGGCAAAAGAAAACATTTGAACACATTTTTTTAATCCGAAGCTACCAAAATAGAAGCATTCTTCAAGTGGTTCCTTGATTCTAGTGAAATCTTGGATAACTTCATTCTCCCATTAGATAACTTGATCATTTCTTAGCATACTTGTGATAGGGATAGTTATTTCAGCAATGTTTGAAATGAATCTCCTGATGAAATTTATTTTTCCAAAGAATGATTGAATTAATTTCTTGGTTTTGCGAATAGGAACCTTGCCAATAGATACTATTCTTTCAAGGTCAATCATAATCCCACCTTAGATACAATATGTCCCTACATATTTTCCGTTTGAACCCCAAATTGGCACTTCTTAGGATTTAATGAAATACCATATTATCTGCATCTTAACAACATTTCTCCAAATGACACAAGTGAACATTTATAATTCTTGAGAACAATGTTACATCATGTTGATATAAAACAATTAAATCATTTATGTATACTTGAGAATTCTACATCCATTTCTCTTTGAAAGGTAGCTCAAGCATTCATCAGGCCAAATGGCATCCTCACATACACATAAGTACCACATGGGGTAGTGAAAGTGGTTTTAATCCTTTCGATTGATTTACCATCACTTGATTATATCCCAAGAATCCATCTGGGGTAGAAAAACAATCAGATCTAGTAACCAACTACAACATGTTATCCATATTGGGAAAAGGATAAGTATATTTAATTTATGCCTTATTCAAATTCCTAAAATCCACACACAATCTTATTTCTCCATTTATCTTTTGAACTGGTACTAGATTCGCCACCCATGAAGAATACCTTCTGGGTTGTATGATGCCTTCATACCTTAATTTCTTTAATTCTTCTTGCATTTTGAGCGAAAGAAGTGGATTTATTGGCCTTTTCTTTTCCCTAAATGGTTTAGCATTAGCTTCTAATGGTATCTCATGTTGGAAAATATCTTCCCTATAAGTCTTCAATTATGAATATGACCATGCCAAGCATTCCTGATATGTTTTCAACAACTAGACATATGATTACTTTTCTTATTTCTTGAGTTTACTTCAAACCATATTATTCTCGGATTTACCATCAATCCCAGGTTGTGTTCCTCTACATATCTTAAAGCTAACATGTGTCTACTAATAATGCATTTAGCATTTTCAATGTTTGTCTCTAATGCAACCAAACCTATTGGGATGGTATTGGTTTTTAATTGAATAATATCTTTTCAAAATAAATTATCTTTCCCTTCATAAAGACAAACCATCGGTTCCCAATCCATATTCTGATTTGTAAATTCTCCTTCATTTTGTAAAAACCTCTGGACTTTGGCATCATTTTCAAAAACCTGCCAATGTTTGACATTGTATGGGAGGTGGTCTTGTCAACACTTCTATATCATACTCCAAGTAACGAGACATTGCATAGTTTTCAAATCTTGATCCCAATATGCCAACTGACCTATCTCGTAATAGTATCCTACTTTATATCATGGTAGATTATGTTGAAAGAATCAATCATTTCAATAAAATCCCAAAATACATCCTTATACTGATATCATTCTTTGGTTTTTGGTTGCATACAATTTTCTAACTTTCTTGACTACCAGTTATGAATCTCCCTTAACAATAATATCCATAATACCATACCTCTAAGAAATCCTTAAAACAAACATCAATGCTTCATACTATGTAATATTATTGGTACACTCAAATTTGAGTTTAAAAGAAAAATTGAATTCTTCCTGATTTGGAGATATTAAGACAATACCAGCACCATTCCCAAATTTAGAACAAGCTCCATCAAACATCAAAATCCAAGGGGAGCCAACTTGTTCAAGACATTTACATTTGTCAATATTGTGTTCTTTAAAATCTGCATAACCCACAAAATTATCAACATCTACATCTACATATAATACTTCATAAGAAGCATTATTAGGGTCTTCAATCAGATGTAACATATTTTTCTCACCATATAATTTCACAAGGATTCCTTCTACTGGTATGGTTGTATATGACATATCCATCTATACACTTCCTCCCACACTAGTATCCCACTTTCTTGACAATAACATTCCCCATTTGGTCGGAAATCCACAATGACCATCAGTCATGGTTAAGCACTTGCCCAGGTAAGTTTCCAATTGCACTATCAATCCCTTAACATATCAAATCATCGATACTTCCCTTGAATCCATAGAAGTGCACTTTCCAAAAGTGGTCATCACTTTGATATTTAATTCATTCATTACCTCAAGAGGCATCACATTACATGAGGCTCTTGAGTAAACATGCGTTGTGCACTAGCCTATCTTTGATGATTAGAGTAGTATAAAAAGGATCAACATCAAGTTGAGACTAAACAAGAGAAGTACCCAAATATACCTTAGGTGATTCTCCCGATTCTTCTAGTTATTGTGGTACTTCCAGCTCTATAATGATAGGGGAACATCCATACTATTCACATTTTTGCCTTGGGTTATCACCTCCTCTTTAAATCCCAAATATTCAAATTTTATATTTCTATGCTCAGGATTACGAGCAATTCAACATTAAGCACACAAGAATTTGATCTGAATCAAAATATGAGCTATATCACAGGGAACATATTTGGGTAGAACTGTATTGGGAGGGAGATTTATGGTTCCTTCTGGTGGTATAAGAGTCTTCACAATTTGGGTATGAGATGGGACACAAGTTTTAATTATATTGAATGGTTATTTACTAAGTGAATCCCTTTTAGGAGGTTCTTTTGGGATATTAGTGAGAAGTAGAGTTTTTGGCTTGGCTTGTGGTCCTATCCCTTTGACAACTCTAATTTTGGTATTATATTTCTTTGTAAACTTGAGCAAGAGGGTAGAATCTTGATAAAATTTATTAATATCAATCAACCTGAATTACAAAGGAGTGTTGTAATTCTTATAGGAATTGAATAGCCATGTGCAAACAAATAAATGGGTTGCATAGGTACAACCAAAATCACAACAACTTCCAAAATACATCTGAGAAGCAACAATAATTAAATACAAACAAATAATAATTGTTACAACTACATAACAATATAACCTATGTAATAATATGACAAATATTGTTATAAAACTATATAACAATATATCAACTAATTACCTTATTAAATAATTAAATATTTTAAGGTAATATGATGCATAAATTAACCTAACATCCTCCCCTTACTTTTACATTTCCTCGAGTGATGAGGAGACGAACTCTCTGAACATCTTGAACTTTTAAAGTGCAAGTGACTTCGTTAAAATATCTACTTTTTGTTTAGCTATTGGACAAAAATGAATTTGTATATTGTAATTCAAGACATGCTCGCGTATGAATTATACCTGTACCTCAATGTGTTTTGTTCTTTCATTAAAAATTGGATTTCAAACTAGTTTGAGAACACCTTCATTGTCAACATGCATGGTGGTTGGTTTGTCTTGTGGTATTCCAAGTCCTTCGAGTATGCGACATAGCCAAATCACTTCACACATAGCTTCTTCTGCAGAAGAATACTCAGCCTCTGTGGAAGAACGAGAAACAAATTGTTGTTTCTTGCTTCCCCATGATATTGGTCTAGATCCCATAAAGTATACAAATCCTAAAGTGGATTTTCTATCATCAATATTACCTGCATGATCTGAATTCTAATATACTGAAAAGAAGAATTTGTTGTTCTTCTTGTTTTCTAGACCAAGATCCAATGATCCTTTAAGATACCTCGGGATGCGCCTTTCTACTTTCCAATTAAAAACTTTGGGTTCATGCATGAACCTAGATAGATAACTTAGTACAAAGCTGATATTTGGTCTAGTGTAGGTCATTTAAATGAGACTCCCAATCATCTACTGATACAGAGTGGAATTTACCTCAGGAGATGGATCTGAATGAGATAACTGCAATCTGTTCTGCATTGGTTTAAAAATTTGTGTGCAATCCATCATCTTGAATTTCTGAGTGTTTTCTGGTATATTTCATCTCGAGAAACAAAGATGTGATTCTCTTTCAACCATACTTCCAATCCACAATAATAATGCATCAGCCCAATATTTGTCATGTTGAGCGATCGATTAAGATCTTTCTTTGTTACATCGATAATCCTCACTGAACTACCATTGATGACTAGATCTTTGACATAGACAATGAAAATCACAATGTCCCCCCATTTATTTTTGAGGTAGAGATTTGGGTCATACGGATTTCTTACAAATCCATGTTGTATGAGATGCTCATCAATTTTGATTTACCATGCCCATGGTGCTTGTTTGAGGCCATACGGTGATTTCTTGAGTTTGCATACCTTTGCTTCTTGACCAGTACTAAATATCCCTCGGGTTGAGTCATGTAAATTGCTTCTTGTAAATCTTTATTTAGGAAGGAACTTTTTACATCCATCGATGGAATTTTAGACCAAAAATTGTGCGATTAGAGAAAAGATCATCTTGACCATCTTGAACTTAGCTATGGGAGAAAATGTCTCCTCCTAGTCAATTCCTTCTTTTTGTGCATACCCCTTTACTACAAATATTTCTTTCTACTTTTCCACTATCCCATCCACTTTGTACTTTGTTTTGAATATCCATCTACATCCAATGGGTTTCTTCCATGGTGGAAAATTGACAAGCTACCAAGTGTTATTTTTCATTACTAACTGATATTAAGAGTCTATGGCATCTTTCCAAAATTCTAACTGTAGGGATTCTTAGACTGTAGAGGGCTCATCAGACTTGATAAATCTACTCATCAAATAAAAGTTAACTTCTTCTCTTACTTTACTATGAGTCCATGGTCCATGGGTGGATGTATCCAGTGGAGCATCCATTCTTTCATCTTGTAATGTGCTAGTACATGAATAGGCATATGTTGACCTATTATCATGGTTCAGGGTTCTATCATATCACCACCATCATCCCCATCATCACTTTCATCATCAGTGGGAACATTAGTTTCAATTTTTATAAGCGATGAAGAATCTATATTAGGCAAGTTCTCAAGGAGGAGACTCTTCTTCCTTCTTCTAAAAACTCAACATCTCTACTGGTGTAGACTTTTCTCGTCTTTTGATCCATCAATCTGTACCCAAGAGTCTCTTCACTGTACCCAATGAAGACAAGTTTCGTGAATTCATGTCTAATTTCTTTCTATTCTACTTGGGTATTTGCATAATTTCTTTGCACTCAAATTCTCTAAGGTGTGCAATAGATGGTTTCCTCTTTGAGAATTCTTCTTTTGGTGTTACTCCATTAAGAGAAACTATGGGAACTATGTTCAAAAATACACTTGTTGTCTTTACTACTTCTACCCAAAATGTATTTGCAAGTCTAGAGTCATCGATCATGCATCGCACCATTTCCACGATAGTACGATTTCTTCTCTCAAAAACACCATTCTACTATTGTGTGTGTGGAGGAGGCATTTTTGATGAATTCCATGAGTTTATAGGTATTCTTTGAACTCATTCTTGGTGAATAGCCCCCTCGATCTTAGTGGAGAGTTATGATGTGAAAACTAGTTTCATTCTCAACTACTAGTTTAAACTTCTTGAAAGTTTTAAAAGATTCAATTTTATTGCAAAGAAAAAAATTCACATTTTCCTTGAATAGTCATCAACACATAACATGAATTACTGAAATCCAAAATGACTTAGTTGTATCGGACCGAAAAGATCAATATGAACCAGATCAAGCATACCATGAGCTTGATATGTACTCTTCTGGAATGAAGCTCTGTGTTGTTTTCATACTAGGTAGTGAGGACACTTGTCTTTATCCTTACGAAGAGATGGTAAACCATTGCACCATATTACGCTTGAGAAGTGTCTCGAGATACTTGAAACTAACTTGACCAAGTATTTGATGCCACAAATATGCTAAGGTAGAATTCTTAGCCACAAGTTCTTGATCATATCTATGTAAAAATCAAGCTGGAACATGCGTCCCAAATTAGAGGCTTTTACAACTATTTTCGAGCCTCGTGATTTCTCTCGAATAAAACATGTTTTCTTACTAGAATGACCATCAAAGTAAATTTTTAAGTTGTGATCTAGGATTTAATTGACTAAAAGAAGATTCTTTGTCAACCTAGGGACATATAAGACATATGATATTCTGCGATTGCATGAACTAGTGGGTAAAGAAATGTTCCCAATCCACTGAACTATATATGAAGAATCATCACCCAACAAAACATGGATTTTCAAAGGCATGTCCCTCATTGAGGTAAATAAGTCTTTGTTGTTGGTAATGTGTTGAGTGGCTCCCAAATTAACATACTAGACATCAATAGATGATGTGGATGGTTCACTTGATCGAGCGGTGTATAAGAAGTCTTCATTATCCGAATGTTATTCTTGCTCACCAATGTTTCCTTATTGATGGGGTCTTCTTTTCCAGTTCCCCTTTTCTACCCTTGATTATAGTTAGAATGTCCCTTGTGAGATTGTTGTTGTGGAGGTCTAGAGTTTCTTGATGAACCTTTATTGTAAGTATTATACCAACAATATTTTAAGTCATGTCCTCTTGTACAAATTGGACATTACTTCTTTTGTTGTTTGTCCCATGATACCGATTCTCGATGTTGGGAATTTTGATAGGAGTTAGGTTTTCATTTACCTTTTCCTTTCAATTTTTGATGCAAAGAAATTTCTTACTCCTCTTCATCATCCTTATTATACATGGATTCCTCTTGTTGCGGTAGGTCTACCGGTTTGTCAAAACTAGCTGTCACATCTCGAAAAGTTTAGTATTGTGAGGGAAAAAATGTGATAAGAAGAAGGGAGAGCTCTCTTAATAAAGCTTTAAACAATGGGAATGAGAGCTTCATTTCTAACAATTCGCTTCTTCCAAGGATAGAAGTGAAGCCCTCAACTCGCAACTCTTCTTAATAAAGCTTTAATTTTCTAATTCTCGCTTAAAGTTCGGGTATGTAACTAACTCTACAAATTTAGTATCACAATATTATTTTTGGCCTCATATATTGTGTACAATTTATCTTACACTTCTTTGGCTGTTTTGGCATCTCAAATGTGGGGTTGGACATCGCGGACACTCTAAACAAGATGATGAGTTTGGCCTTCTGATTTTATTTATCAAACTACCATTTGTTGTCTTGTATTAGCATCATTTATTTAGTAGCCTTTGATCATTGGGTTTCACCTTTTCATTAATGCCATCCAGTTGGGCCATTAGAGAGCGGAACTTGCTGATATGAGATACAATATCTCCTCCTTCTTCCATGCTTCATATTTATCCATGAGATCAATCTTCAAACTCAAGTTGTGATGATTTTGATTTTAGTCTTCACATATGGCATATTTGTTTCCTCTAAGTAGTTGTGAATCTAGAATAAAACATTTGGGTGCATTGGTGCCCAATTTGAAGAAATCAATGATAGGGTTTGGCTCTTATCACTCCAAGTATAAGGTCTCTCAATCTTATATCGAGAATTGTGTAGTCTGATATGGATTTAACTTAAAAAAAACCATATGGAACCTTTATATATACGATGCCCTTCGATATACCCGGCTTCCCATATTTCTTTGGATGATTTTTTGAAATCTACATGATCCTCCATGGTACCGTGGAAGAAGCTCACCCTTTCTATATACCCAATGGTACATGAAAGAGGCATTAATGTACATGAAATAATTCGATATGTGGTACTCGAAGACATGTAAAATAATTTTCAATTTGATTGTGAAAAGTGATCCAACTCTTTGAATGTACGCTAAAATGTGGATTATTGACATTGGCTCGAAATAAATATCCTCATATGTGCATGTAGCTTACTTTTGAGATATCTACTAAAAAAATAATTTCGTGGAGTCCATTTTTATGTCAAATGCACGATCATTCATAGATAGATGAGATGGCTCATAGTGTGTGCATTATGACCTTTTATTACTAGAATAATCGATTTAAAGGGACAATGCCGTGAATGGATGATTTATTTGCGTCATGTTATAATTTATAATAGGTGTTAAGTGTAGTAGTAGTCATGATGAACCAAATTTACGCCATGCATGTAAGCGCATTTATAGCAGGTACGTGAAGATAATATTAATGTACAAAAATAACGAATCTTCAAGAGGGGTGCGTGTGAATGAGATCTAGGATCTCGTGAGTAGTTTTTTTGAACCAAATTTTTACTATGACCAAATCGGGGATTTTTTTTACAATCAAATGTCTTAATAGTATTCTATTATTTTAGAGACAAATATTTATATTCATTGTGTACATTAGTTTATGAGTAAGTTATAAATTTTGTGGTTGACTATGAAAACCAATAAATTAGGAAAATATATTATTGACATTAAATAAAATATGTGCATGTAGCATATGATTACATTGAATTTTTAAAAAATTGAATGGAAGGACAAAAAAAACAATTGCTTTTTAGTAGAGCCCTGGTGACCTCTGGAGCCTAGAATGAACCTCAATGCAAAAACCGTTTTTTTGAAAAAGTAGCTGAAAATGAAGTTTTAGATAGTCTTCTTCTAGAAAATGTTGTCGAGAATGAAAAAAAGACCTAATAGGAGAAATTTTTTTACCCTAAATTAGGTTTTTTTTCTCACTAAGAATTTTGGAGGTGTTTTAGGTTATAGTTAGGTGTTTTTTAGATTATGGCGGTTTTTGGCGCTAAATGGCCCTCCAAACTTGAATTTTTTTTTTTCTTTGCTAAAATCATATTGGTTTTATAAAACACATTAGGCATGGAGTTTGAGCCATTTACCTCACAAACCCAAGTCCTTCTCTCTAACCTCCTTGGCTCTCATGAGCACTTGATATAGAAATGAAGCAATTTAAATTTAAAGAAATTCAAAAAATGCTAACCTTTTGAAAATGAAAACGTGGTTGAGGCTCCACGTGGAGCTGCATGCGTGGAGGAGAGCTTGTATTCAAATTAGGGTTTCTGCAAGTGTAACACATAGATCTGAAGTTCCTTTATGTCCTCCTTTGCATGTATATAACATGGTCGTGGATTTGTTTTTATCTTTATTTGATTTTTCTTTGAATGTTTTGTAGGTGCCTAAACGATTGGTGTGAGCACCATGTTCTTTGTGTTGAGGTCATTTTTATTGTTAGCTTGTTGTAGGTTGCAGGCTTTGGAGATCGAGACTATGGAGTCCCCTCCAAACTTGGTTGTGTAGAATGATTCAAACCCGATCTACAATGTTTTTGTTCAATAGACGTCTCGAATGGAAAGTAAGAGCATTACACCATCGTGAAGATCAAACTTGGCTTGAGAAGAGGGAGATTATGTCCTTTGTTGTAGATCGGTTAGAGGCAAGGGCTTATTGGCTCGTTAGAAGGCTGTGGGATCAAAATATGTGTGGGCTCGACATGGTCACTGAGAATGGCTCACACTCGACCTTGGGGAGAGGCTTTGTATCAAACAACTAAAGGCTCGGTTTTGTAATATAACACACCTTAGCTAGCCTCTACAAAACTCAATGAAACAACATGGTTCAGGTGCTTATTCAACTCGGTGCCAAGAAATAGAACTCGGCCTTGGTGGAGGTCGTAGCTCGATCAATACAACTGCAATTTTTTCCTCGAAACATAGAGCTATGGTAGTTTTAGCAGAGAGTTCTCTAGACTTGGCAAGATCACTGGTGTTAGTTACAACTAACATTGTCACCAAAATTTAGTGAAAAAACCCCTAATGGGGAAATTATTTTCTTTATTTTTAAACTAGCATCCAGGGAGCAATTTATTCTGGTGCATGAGGCACCAAGGAAAAAACAATTTCTTTACATTTACCTAGAAATCACACAGGAGGTTGTGGGCTTGTAGGGAGGTCTAGGAAGCTTCTGGAGGAAACAATGCCTCTCTGTTGTTGCATATTTCTTCTCCATGAATTCTCCTTCCTCTACAACCTTATCCAATGTTTATAGGAGCTTCAATTCACTCTGGTACAAAATGTAAACTTCAGCAACAAGGTTGGAAGACTGATAAACATTTTTTAATATCAATCAACCTAAATTACAAACGATTGCTGCAATTCTTATAGGAATTGAACAACTATGTGTAGACAAATAAATGGGTTGTATAGGTACAACCAAAATCACAAATTTCAAAATACATTTGGGAAGAACCAATAATTAAAGGAAAAAAATAATAATTGTTACAACTACGTAACAATATAACCTATGCAATAACATGACAAATATTTTTATAAAACTATATGACAAATATTTTTATAAAACTATATAACAATATATCAACTAATTACCTTATTAAATAATTAAATATTTTAAGGTAATATGATGAATAAATTAACCTAACATTCCCCCCTTAATTTTGCATTGCCTTCACTAACAGTCTTATAGTCTTAACTAACATTTCCTTCACTAGTTTAGAAATACATTTATAATTAAAAGAGATTCAACTTACATCCTTTCAAGGAGAAAAAAATAACCATTTTCATTTCACAAGCAAGTGCAACTAAAAGAATACTTGTTTCTTTCAAAATAGAGTCTAACACATTACAATATTTTGGAAATAAAAGTATATCAACTATTTTGGAAATGAGAGTATATCAACCTACAACATTACAATATTTTGGAAATGAAAGTATTTTAGAAATTAATAAAGGTATATCCATTCCATCTTCATTCAAATCTCCCTTTCTTCAAAACAATACAATCTTGATAATTTCCTTCCACAACACTACACATATGAGATTTTAATTTTCTAAATCCACACACTCTTAAAGGAGTTTACAAGATAGAAATATTTCCAAAGAATACAAAAAATTTCTCACAAATTTACAATTTTACAATGCATCCACTCAAAGTGGGAAGTATGAATTTGAAAATAAGTCACAACAAGGCTATCCAAAACCAACTTTCAAGTCTTCAAATAATATTTCTTCTCAAAAAGGTAGCTCCAGCATTGGATTTCTTCAATGTCATAAGGGAATCACAAAAACAAGGAAGGGGGAGTAGGAAATTGTCTCCGCCAAACCTTAAATCCATTAAGGGAATAAGCTATTCCCTTAGCATTCCCTGAGCACCATCCAAGGAATCATGAGGATCATTGATCGACAATGCTAACTATCATAAAGAGGCTTCTAAAGAAAACACACATGCAAGACATGTAACTCCACCAAGGTCACATAAAAACAAGTTTAAACACACACAAAAAAAAAGGTTTGAGGATCAAACCAAGTAGAGCAAGCATTATGGGAAACCACCTCATTATGCCTCCCAAGTGAAGTTTGAGACTTACCCAAGCATCCAAGTGCACAAAATAATCACACAAATCCTTATCTACGCCTTTACAATATCAACACGTCGATGAATCCCTTTTCTCTCCCTATAGGTAAGACTCCCATTCACACTCCCACCAAAATTTTATGCCTCACATAAACTCCATTTTACCTCCCAATGGTCCCATTAGTGCTTCACACATACCCAATTAAGGCCAACTACTCAACCAACCCACACAAACACCATCACAAGAAAAAAATGCTTACAACAAACAACATGACATAATAATAAAAAGGTGGAGAGCCTACCTCTCCATCAAGATCCAATAAAACCTTCACAAGCCTCTTCAAATTTAGGCCAAATGATTTCCAAGCGCCCAAAAGCTCTAAAATCCAAAAGTGCACAAGAAGCAAAATGAAAAAGTTAACCTCATTCCAATGAAAAATCACAAATAAATAGAAATGGGAAATGAGAATGATGAGGTGGGTCCATATAGGATCCACTTCATTATCCCCCATCCCCACACTGAAGTCAAACATACAAAGGCCAAGAAACATCAATGCGCAAGTAAGAATTATGACAACCCACTTGGTTCAAACTTGTACACCATGCTTTCAAGGGACATAATAAATTGGATTAGAAATAAAGTTTAATGAGTTTCCTTATCTTACACTCAAAAATGGACAAAGAAGTGAAAATAATATTTTCAACCCATGGGTAAGGTTTTGGGTCAAATTAAGAGGCATGAGACAAGTCTTCAAAAGTGCCCCAAATTCAAAATCCAAATTTTGAACTTCGGGTGGAGTAAAAAATCCCAAATAAAAATAAAGTATACTTATGCAAGGGCTATAAGATATCATCATCACTATTAGTCACATCTCTACTTTGGTTAAACTAAACAAGAAGGGTCAAGTATAATAAACACACGTTTACACATGCTAATAAAGTGACAAATTTTCCAAATTTAAATACACAAAACATAAATTAAAACATACAAAAATTAAATAAAGGGACACAAATCACCTCATGTTAACATATGTGAAATTTCCCCCATAGGAGACTTCCAAACAAGACATGCAAAACACACACTAAACAACATTACAAAAGTTGTCAATTTTGGCCTCGTTGCTCAACGCTCGACATCCTTGCTGGTTGGTCCCCTATCCCCTTCAATGTTTGTGATAAAATTCCTACACACAAAAAATACCTCTCTGGCCTTTTGGTCGTATTAACAACATTGAGAACATATGCATATAAAATCAATGTTCATCATTCAACATTTAACAATTCTATTTTCCATCAATATGTCAAACTCTAAACATAACATCCATAAGATTACAATTCTACTCAAAACATCCCAAAACATGTTGTGTCAGTAGGAAATCCATATCATGAAAATCAACATATATCAACTGTCTAACATCACTATCTAGTGCATCATAATAAAACATAACATCATAGTGTCAATAATCCATATATCAAGTATAATCTATCATCTACTGATCAATGTATCATAATCAAATGTCTAAACATTGGTCCATTAGTATCAATATCAATATGGAATAGTGTCGACAAGGAGTAGGCACTACAAGTTATCCTTTTCTTTGCTCTTCTCCATCTTAAGTAGGATCTTGTTGATAATGTTTGCACTTGTGCAAAAAGGGCAACTCGGAACCTTGTTACGATGGATGGATTTGATGAAGTGAACCTAACTAGGGAATAAATTACTTGTATTATCATGTTTTGAGTTAAAATAATTGATGATTACATGTAATTTGTAGTTGTGTGTGCTATTACAAAATCTAACAAATCACATAGTTTGCAATTCTATGTTTATCTTTAGTAAGAGAACACAAAATCCCCTAAGGACAGATGTATTAGCTTAATGAACACTAGAATTATAGATTAAGTGGAATGTTAATTTTGCATCAACAAATAGAGTTACAGGTTAAATTTGTTGAGAGTTCATTAGTAAAGTTGTAGGTATTTTAAAGTCCGTTCCTTCATGATTAAGTACACCAATTATGTTATTGATTCGTTTACTTTGTTATACAATGCATACATAAAAGTGAAATGTAGAAATACGTACACAACTCGATTCCATAATTTATTGTTTTATTCATAATGTATTTCAATCTTTCCCATACAAGCCGTGGGATGTAACTAAAAATAAATTCATAACTACTGAAGTAGAAGGTACATGTGCATGAAAAGAAAAGTAAAGGAGTATGAAAAAACCCATCATTTCCTTGGGTTCCTCTCATTTCCATTTCTCTACTTCCAACTTGAGATTTACTCCATCTTCATCCTCACTATCCACATTGACATTATACTTGGGAAACAGAAAAGAAATACTATCAATCACAAGCTCAAGGTTTTGATCCATATTCATGTACTATCTAATTTCGTGCAAATGGATCTCCTAACATCAAGTGGTATAAGTTAAAGGCACAATATACATCAAAAATAGATACATAATTGATAAGAACAATATTCTACATCAGCACATATGATTCCCATAATCATTTTAGAAAAGAAAAGAAAAATAAGAAAACTATGGAACATGAGAGAGGCCAAAAATCCTAATGATTTCTAACTAGTTTATCTACATGTGTAGGTACAGGTAAGAAGAAGGAAATAAGCACTAACTGTTGTGTTTGCATATCAAAAATATTACATTCTACAAGTTAAACCTAAAAATTGCATATTATTTCAGTTCAGACTAAAGGATGAATATACAAAGATATAACTGTACTAATCCATAAAAGAAATGCAAATTTAGTGCTACAAATTCTAAGAAATGGAATATATACAGAAATTGAAGATAATGATGATTTATTTAGCTTCAGATCTTCGAGTAGAATACCAAATTGAATCATACTTTAGAATAACTTGGAGAAAGGGAAGATTCAAGATACAAAGTGTGATGTAAGATCTACATGGTTGCAAAATAAGTAAAGCACTTAAGAAATTTTAGGGGTTCATATCTAGAAGGTTTTCATGATTTTCAAAACACAAATGAAGCAAGAGTATTCAATGCAGTTCAGAAAAGTGCCAGTATTCAATAAAGATCAAGCCTCAAGTTCTCATTCCAAAGGTTAGGAAAATAATACAGAGTTCCAAGTAAGCCATTCTCAGGTACAATTTTATTAAAATCAGGCTAACTTATTCCAAGGAGTAGTAACAAATCATATATTATAGTGGATACAAATTTCCAAAAGAACAATGCACATCACAACAACAATGGTTATCATGCAAATTCATCAACAACTTTAGATATCAGAAGGAACAGTTGATATCAGCTATAGAAAAACATAAGATACAATCTCTAAGATTTTGAAATGCATTGTCAAGGTGAAGGTGCTATACAGATCTTAAAATGTACAAGGAATGAGAATGGATGGAGATCACTTCATGAGAGCAACAATTTTAAGACATCTTAAAACATAAAGTTTTCAAGAAATGCTTCCCATCATACAGTTGCAGCTATACAATACCACAGAATGAATGAAGAACACTTTCAGCTATATATATGAATATGGTTTAAGTTCAATAATATTTCATCTGAGAATAAAAATTTGAAAACTTCAAGGATAGAAAGTACAACCAATTACAACATATTAGATTTTCATCTCAATGGATTAATTATACCTTTGAAGCTAAGATCAACAGAGTGCATACATCAAAGAAAGTGTTCTACAGACATCACTAACAAAATCAACTTACAATAGTGCCTTGATTTAATAAGTTCAACATCATTGTTTCACTAATAAATGATTAAGTAAAGTATTTGAAACAATTTAGTAATGGAGCTACAAAAGAGAGAAAGTGAACCGGTTCAGAAAGTGGAAGCTTTTCAAATGAATTTAATACACTTTTCTAAGAAGCAACCAATTCAGATATATGGAGGTTTATCAAGAAGAGCTCAAAATTCCAACTACCATGCAAGGAGTTAAGCATATAAAGCTTCAGGAGGTGATTTTAGTTAAGTTGAGCTTGTGAATGCACCATAGTTACAAAAATGCAAACCTAGTTTGGGTATGAATGGTATGTTGAGTAACTATCTTAAGAGTAGTTGAAGAGCCAAAGTAACAAAAATATAATGAAGAGACATTAAAGTGTTCATCAATGCAGAAAAATAACTTTTTGAAAGAAAAGAAAGCATGACATTTACCTTGTAACTCCAAAATTACCTTATTTTATCCAAGGCACCATAAATCCTTACCTCACTCTATTTAATGCTAGGAGATAGATATGGAGGGTCAAAACAATTTGACTATAGTCTTGTGAGACTCTAGTGTAGGATAATTTTTAGCCTTTTATAATTGTATTGTATTAAAAGTTAGCTAAAATTTTGTATGTAGGAGAACTAATTTTGGGACGCATGTGCTATTTTTGAGCTTCGTGAGCTGGAATTTTGTATTTATACCTTGCTTTTACAAATGTAAGGGGGAATAATTATTTTCTAAATAATTGATGTAGAATATTATCTTGGTAGTGTTGGTACCCAAATTGATTCTCTGTTTGTGGTCGAGCAACATCAACAGAGTTGAGAAAATGCTTAGAGACGGATAAATAAGATTTCAAATCATTTTTAGCACTGGGAATGATTTGAATGACTCATTATCACTCCATCTTCGAGAAATAAGGTAGCACCGTGTAAAGAGTTTTTCCTACCCTTACTACTTTTGGTTGTGGATTTCAACTAGGGTGCGATGACCCATTTTGTAAGAGATGTAAATGGATTGGCTATATTGGACTTTCCTTCTATGATATTTGAAAGAAAACCTTAAGAAGACATGGTCAATGCAACATAATCTAACTCTCACGAGTTGTCACTTTAGAGAATGGAAATGTCTTCTAAACAAGGTTTAGGTTACTAAAGACAACTATAAGACCCGATTTCCCCGCATGTTTTGGGTAAAGGATGGGTAAATTTAACAAATCTCCTTAACATTTATGGACAAATAGTGCAAACAGGGGTAATTCATGTAGGATTTTTTATTTGTAGATGAATTTCATTGGGGAATTAAGCAGGATAAAGTTGATTATACCAAATTCTTAAGAACTTTCAACAAAGGTTGGAGAATCTGCCAAACAAGATGATCAAAACATTTCAAATAGTCAACAATAAACCTTCAACAGAGAAGATACTACAAAAAATTAGGCATTTTTCCATAATTTTTCAACAATATTTTTGTGGTTATGTGTTATTTTATAAAATAAAATTGTGGTATTGGAATTGTATCTAATTCACTCTTCGATATATTATTGTAGTTTTTCCACAATTTACTATAGCACGGATAGTCCACAATTTATAAAATTTATAGATAATCTCCATTTTTAAAATTGTATATTGTCCACATTTCTTAATATTTGTAACATTTCTACAATTTATATTTTTGTTAGTATTCCACTATTGTGCAAAATTGTGGGTTTTCCATATATTTTAATATTGAGGATTTTCTACATTATACACATTTTTGTTTCATATCAATATAATATATGTGGCAATATCTACAAAATTTTCTATAATAATGATTACCACATAAAACTTGTAGGTGGAAGCTACAATTTGATTTCCACAATAATAATTTGTGGAAAATCTCTAACAATAATGTAGAAATGTTACTATTAATGTTTTATCAATTTCATATTCCACTATATACTTATATATGTGCATTGTCCACATTTCGAATACACATTAATTAATTATTATTATCTACACTGACTTTAATATAATGGAATACAATATCCCATTTTGAACAAAATAATGAATTTATTAAAATACTATCACTAAATTTCTATTCAAACACAACTAACACTACTTAATTACATATAAATTAAAGTCAAATAAATCTTAAACCCATATTTATTTTATAACATTTATATCAACCAAACTATATTAATTTTAGTTTATTATATAAAATCATTTACCTTATTATATAAATTCAAGAGAATAATAATAAGAGGAGGAAAATAGTAGAATTATACGTAAAACATTGAATAACAATAATATTCAAAGAATGGAAAAAATAATGAGATGTAGATTAAATATATAATTGTTTATATGGATGTATTCAACAAAATCATAGACCCAATGACCAATAAAATTCAAGATATTAATATGGGAAAAAATACCCATAAGATTCCGAAATGAATTTATTAAATTGATGCAATGTGCTTATGTGAAATTCTCCATATATTTGCACTTCCAAAATAGCTGAAGTTTGTATTTCCCATATTGTTTTTATAGCCTCGGTTATCAGTTGAATTCTTTATTCATAGATATGTTTTGAAAGGGATTTGATATATGTTGGACAAGTATGTTATGAGATTTGACCTTCTTGGACATGTATGGTTATTTGGGCGTGTAGCACCTATTTGACTTGATTAGTATGTTGACACCTTTTCATTTGATGTTGCATATACTAACTTATTTTGATGTTGTTTAGACCTATTTGATATATGTTAGATACTTAGTTTAGTCACATATTTGGATTATAAGGATGAATGTGACTTTTATTTATCTCTATGGCTAACTCATGGTAAATTGTGTGTAATTATGCATGTTATCACATTTATGATTCCAGGATGACGATATGCTATTATAGATTTCATTGATCGCTTATTGAGGAGTTGATTTAGACCATATCAGACAGGTACATTTAATGTGTGCAGGTGATAGGTCACAGGAGAACATGGGTTTTGGGCAGGCTACATAAATTGTGCACAAGTGGCCCACGAGGTGAAGCCCTAACTATGTTAGCTGTATGAGGCATTATTATTATATTTCATCATTTTGGGCACCATGAATGACCCTCATTTGTAATGTAGTATGTCATGTAAAATAAATCTTATTTAGGATGTTTTATTTTGTTAAGTAAACTTGGTTTGGGGACTTAATGGTCCCCACTTGCATTAAGTTTTGTGTTTTGGTAATTGTGTATTAATAAGAGGGGATTAGGGTCACATGTGAACCCTTGGGTGAGCCTAAAATCCTCTACACTTGTGCCCAAATCTTCAAAACCCAACATTGGGTTATTTATGGCATTTTAAATGACCCCTTTTAATTTTGGGAGTTCACTTAACATGCAAATAAGCCCTTGGACCCTACCTAACATGTAGGGGGATTAATTTCAAGGCATAGAGGGAGTTTCCCTCACATTTTCCCTCTCTTTTGTCACCATCCATGTAAGATGGATTGGTATGTGTGTTTTGTAGAAAGTTGCACAATCTTGTTTTATTTTCATTTTGGGCATTTTTGGAAGGGAGTGTTAAAAGTGAATTTACCTTTTTCGATTTTTATTTTGGAATATTTGACTTGGAGGGAAGAGATGGGTGACACATGTCACCCCTCATTGGTGAGGAAATTTATTGGATTCTCTTCAAATTCTCCCTCATGGGGAGAAGTAGGACTTTTTAAATTTTTCATCTTGGTTCTTGGAGATTTTGGTGGAGCTAGAGCTTGCTTGGACAAGGAAGTGGAAAATATTAGCGTGTTGGATATATTTTGGAGGTAGGTACTTTTTGTTAAATTTATGTTTTAAGTTATGCTAGATCTTAGCCTTGTTTTGTTTGAAATATGTGTTTGGTTTCATGTGTGGTTGTTGTTGAGTATGCTTTGTTTGTTTTATTTTTCTCCATCCATCATGTGCCATGATAGATTTTGGAGTTTATGGTGGAAAGAGAGGAATTTTTCCTCTCAAACCTCATGCCTTGATGGGCAAGACATGTAGGTTCTTTTACTCACCTCATATGGCTTGAGGTGGGGAAGGTGGTTCATATGGTTTGAACCCCTTCCCAATTCTTGGAGAGGAAACCCAATGGGTCTGAAAATCATCCCAAGAAGGATTTTGGGGAATGGGTGGAGCGATAAGGAAGGTTGAGGTTTTGGAGTAATAAGGACATTGTGAAGATTCTTGTTTGTGTACGTCCCATGGTTGGACCACACTTTTAGACACCTTGGATATCTCTTCTTATCTTCCCAATTTTGGAGGGAGAATATGGTTTCTCCTCATTTCCTTCTTTGAAAAAATTGGTGTTCTTCTTGGTGTTTGGATTGTATTGAATGTGAAAATATAATATTGTTATGTCTCCTATATATTGTGCAAAAATTTTGGAAGCTAGCATGTCTTACAACCTTGGAAAGGTATGTAATGATTCCTAAAGGTTGGGTGGTTAAAAAAACTGTTTCACGTTGTGTTGGTTCTTTAAAAGACACTAAAATTTGGATCTCAAGTCTAAAGATGGTTGGAGTTTCTAATGTCTTGGATATTCATTTTTGTCTCCAAATCGTGTGAACATCATCCTCATTGATACTTTTTGGTTATGACTACGTGGGATTTTCCTTGTCTTTGAAGAATCCCCATTTTATATTTGAAATTACTTGTAAACTTGAGTCACATTTTCTTGTACAATCTTCCTTCATTCTTGTCAAGAAGTTTGTAATAAGGTTACTTGAGTATTTCATGTATTGTGGAAATATATTGGATTTGTGAGCTTAAGCCCTTAAAAATGAAAGCTTGTAAAATAGTTGATATTTTTATTATGGATTTATGGAACACTTTTCACTTAAAGAAAGTTGATTTATTGGAAATATAGTTATTCTTGTCATGAATCTCCTTCTTGTCAAATCTTGTAACATTATTGAATTGAAAATAAAATACCATTCTTGAAATACATCTCTTCTTGTAATTTTTGCAATTTAGTGAATAGAATAAAACTAGTTTTACTCCCTTTCCTTGTTAACTTAATGAAATGGATATAATAAGTTAATCAAGTATGATCATACCTCCCTCACTAAGTTTTAAGATTATTCAAATATCCTCTCTTTTCCTTTGAAATTACTTTGTTACATCCTTTGTTATCACAAAATAGGTAAATCTTTTTTTAATCTAGATTTATTCAAAAGAAAATATATTAAGTTTCTTACTTCACATAGGTAACAAAGTATAATCTATTATTCACAACTTGAGGTAATTTTTTTAACATTTTATATAGTACAAATATATTAAAAATAAAATTAATATAGTCATATTATATTATATAACTATGTTACCTTTCTTACAAAACTATTTATTAATTTATAAGTTAATACGAGTTATATGTCACACTACCATATATTGTTAGATATTATAGTAAAGATTATATTATATATATATATATATATATATTATTATATATATTAATAAAGTGAAATCAAAACAAAACAAAAATTATGTAAAAAAAAAGAATTAATAGCAAACAATTCTCGGTGGAATAATGTTAGAATTTAATGGTTTTAAACCTAACAAAAGGAAGTATGGAGAGGTTCGAACCACTCCCCACACCTGCATAAACCTCACCTTCCACCATCCTCCATGATGCCCACACCCCCTTCCACATTTGCACAACCATCTACCCCTTCTCCCACACACCCACCTCCACGTTCCCCTTCAACACACTTCCTTCCCCTCCATGAAGCCCTTCCCCTCTCCAAAATCCGCCCACATGTTCTCAAACCATGGCTCCATTTAAACTTGTGGATTTACTATTTTTGGGTATCAAAATATTTGGTTTTATTTCGATTTTATTAATACATTTTTTAAGATGTGTGTGTGTGTGTGTGTGTGTGTGTATATATATCTACACATATATATACATACATAGACATATATATATATATATATATATATATATATATATATATATATATATACATATATATGTATATGTGTACACATATACATATATATATATGTATATATATATATATATATGTATACATATATATATATGTATATGTGTACACATATACATATATATGTATACATATATATATATATATATATATACATACATATATGTATATGTATGTACACACACACACACACACACACACACATATATATATGTGTGTGTGTGTGTGTGTGTATACATATATATATATATATATATATATATATATATATATATATATATATATATATATATATATATATATATATATATATACATATATATATACACACACACACACACACACACACACACACACACACACACACACACACACACACACACACACACACACACACACACACACACACACACACACACATATATATATATATATATATTCAGGAAGATATTCCTCTACAATAAAATAAATAAATAAAATAACCATGTGGGTATAAAAGAAATGCCCAACTGAGGAGATCTCGGTTAGGTCAAAGCATTCAAAAGAGATAATAATATAACAATAATAAGATCCTTCTCATGAAAAGAGAAACTCCATGGATTCTTCTCCCCAATATCTCACCCACACCTTGTACATATAAATGAAAAAAAAAAACAAAATGAGAAGAGGAATGAAAAAGAAAAGAAAAGAACATAAAGATGATTAGGTCAAACTTTAGGGAAAATGTTGAAATCAAGGGCCCAGATGTGATTGATCCTAGGGTTCCTATTTAATCCTACACCCTCTTAAGTCATGGTAATTTAATGGGAATGTGAAATAAAATAAAAGGGGGTAAGTGGGGACTAATTAATATGAAAGGGGGTGTAAATTTCCCAAGTGACCCTAGTAATGTTTAGTAGGGTAAATCAAGATAGTGGAATTAAATAAATAATTAAATCGGGAATTAGGCAAGTAGTTAAATAATTTTGGCAAGAAAAATTAATAGAAATTAATTATTTAACTGAAACGGTGATTGAAAAAAATAGTATTAATTGTTCACTTTTTAAAAAAATTAACCATTTTTTTAGTTGCATTTTGGTGTGTTTTCCATTGTCTTGAGGTGGGGAATTACAAAGTTCCTCTCATTTGATATAAATCTATCTATGCATGACCAACATTAAGCTCCATAGAATGTGACACATATAATAATATTATAGAAAATGAATAATTTTTTTTAATGAATTTACATAAACAGTACAAAATCATAAAATTTTCAATGATTTTGTTTATTTTCCTCACGGATCTTCAAAGAAATTCAGACCATACAACCTAGCTTGAATAAGAATTTCTTAATGTTTGCCAAATCTAAATGTGGATGTGAATAATTCCTAAGATGATGAACATTGTATGGCATGGACTACAAATATGTATAATCATCAACACTATGAACCTTTGATGAAATCTATTTAATATGTTATTCTTCAAAATATTTCCTTCAAAACCACATCATCATTTGAAATGAAGAGCGGCCTCCATATCAAACTTGTATAATGATGCATTAAAACTATGAGAAAGTGAGAAGAAAAACATGAAGAAATGCAAACCAGTTTGAAATATTGCAATAAAACTATAAACATCTCTATAAATTGATAGTAACCTATCATCACTAAAGCAGACAAACTTAAAACAAGGTTTCATGATCTTCCTGATTTAAGAGACCTCCAATATTTTCGGTAATATTATTATGGAGTAAATCATAAGCAACTATTCGATAACATTTTTACTTGATATGTGTAACTTCGGATGCCTTAGATCCACATGTCATGTTAACTAGTATCATAGATTATTGACAATTTAAAATTAAAATTTATTTTTTAAAATTATTTTATAATATTTCAGTATTTTATTGATAAAATTCAAAACAATAATATTATAGTAATGTATATTGTGAAAATACTTAAAACTCTCAATTGAACTGATAACTATTTTCTTATTTTTAAAAAATAAAATTATTAATAAATATGAGTTAATAATTAAAGTTTAAATATAGATTATAAATATTTAATATATAATATTTCACTTTACACTCATGCTTAATTTAAAGCTAAAAACACTTGCCCATTTATTTTGAAATCCAAATCTCAGTTATTTTGGATACTAAATCCCATAAATTATATAAATATTTACGGTTAGCAGTTATTTTGGAAACTAAATCTGATAAATTATGTAAATATTAATTGTCGAAAGTTGACATTGCTAGTTGTAGTTCAACAGGAAACTCTTCACTTTAATATAAATGAAAAAATATGTAATAGATAGCTATACATGGTAGTATGAATAAAATAATATATAATAAATATAAATATAAATTTTATATAATAGTTACATATTAAATAAAAATATATGTGGAAAGCATATATATATTGGATATTATTTATATCATATTTTTAAAAATTAAAATAAATGTGTATTTTTGTAGTAAATATTTAGAAATTTGGAGAAATTACACAACTATCATAATATTTTGTTTCTATTTTTAAAATGTACTAGAAGTCTACATAATTAGTTAGGTGGCATTCCTAATGTTTTTAATATAACATTGGAGCACTATTTAATGTGGCATCTCCACAAACTCCTCTTATAATTTACACTATTTTAAAAAAATCAATGAAAAGAATATAAATATGGTCGATATTTTTTAGATCATATTTTTAAAAATGAAATAAATGTGGATTTTCTATAGTAAATATTTACAAATGCGGGTTTTCTACAAACTTTACGCGTATATTTTAACCGTGAAAAATCTACACAACATACAAAATAAGGTATGAAATCATTGTAGAGATACCACAAATATTCTACAATTCTCTTAAATTGTTCAAACTTTGTAGAATAATTGTGGTAATAATTCGATGCACACCATGGAAGCCCAAAGATGCACGATTTCACACATTCTTTGAGAAATTGACATAAAGGATTTTGTCAAAAACTCAACTAAACATCAAATATTCATAGTTCATCATGCTTAAGATGCACTCATAAGCTAACAAACAATCTGTAGATTGACAAAATGGAATTAAAGTAAGTTAAAATTATTTATTACACAATAAAATGAAAGCTCTTCTCACAACATAATTGCAAATGCCACAATACTACCACAAGGACAAAATCTTGTGTGATTCAGAGGAATTCCTAACATAAGATTGCAATAGGGACATGAATGACTACTTGAAAACATCTCAAAATGAAATTAGATACAACAATGCTCACGATTAACACAATTAACCCAAGGTTTATCAAATTTATCAAAGCAAGGGAAATATTTATTTACAATCTCAAATGTTATCAATGGCTAGACACTTGCAACCATCTTGACATGATTAAATTTGAAAAAAAAAAAAAAAAATAGGTTTCTTCTCTAAGATCTTGAAAAATGGGTTTTTACTCGGATCTCCTATGTTTTTGAAATATTTTTGAAAATTTAAAAAAACCTCACTTCTTCGTGATTATCTTTCACACCTTTATATCATTCAACTCACTTACTAACCTTCAAAATTTCCCTCCCCCAAAAAAATGAATATCCTAATGAATATTCCCTTTACAATATCTATTTTGAAACACACCACTCTTTTGAAAAATGCTTCACTTCAAACGGCCATGTGTACAAAATGTAAGTCTTTGAAATTGATTCCACTTGTGCTTGACTGGGATATTGGGTCATCACTTCTGGCATATTATTTTAGTCATTCTTTCTTCATATTGATTGGATAATTACTTTTTATGACCTTTGAGCACTTCCAGATTATATCTGATATGACATATACCCTCATTTGCCTCCCAAGAATTCATCTTGGGTGTTGTGTATTCCATTTGATGTCTTATTGGCTTAAGTACCACACAAGCGTCTTGTCAAATCATATTGATTCATCATTTCTAATCTATTCTAACTCTTAAATTTTATTTGTGCGAAAGTGAGCGAAATCTTCTTTCATCTTATGGAAAAGATTTTCTTGATCGATCAATTTGTACCCCTTCACTATAAAAATCGGTTCTTCCTTTCACCATTATGTGCTTCTTTGCTTATTCTAAAGGTAAATATTATTTTTCATATTTCTTATCAAATAATTGTGAAGGTACTAGTAGAACAAATCTTGAAAGAAATTTCTTGAGAGAATTTAAAATAGATTTTTACCATAGTGGACCCGATGAGGATTTTATTAGGGCCTTATTTGACATAGAGTTTAGGTGGAGACACCAAAAGACCCCTTACTTATTAGTAAATTTGGTTAGCACTTTTACAAGGATGATTAGGATAAATCTTGTATTCGCATCCATTTAGATCATTAATTTCAATCTTTTTGGTGATAACGCCTAAAAACCCTAAATTCCTATAAAATATGGATTGAAATGAGGCCCCAAGTGTCTCGTGATCAAGGGATCATTTTTGAAAGTTCCCTAAACATCCCTAAATGGTGTCAGTACAGAATATCATCTCGAGAGCTTTCCAACAATCTGTGAGAACATGGCAAATGGACATCGGGACCTCTAGTTATGTCCTGGTCAAAGTTTGGTCAACAGGAAAGTCAACTCTGGTCAACATGTCAATAATGGACCAATAGCAATGCAACACGTGGCAAAAGGAGAAAAGGGAAAATTGAAGTTTTTTTGAGTTGTTTGTAACCTCCGGTCTTGACACACGTAAAAGCGTGCCAGAACAAGAGGCTCAACTTTTGTTACGAGGAGGAGCCCGCCGCATTGTGAGGACGATAATATTATTGCCGACGTGGTGGGTCCTCAAACCACCATGTGGCTTGCCACAACAAGTTCAATTTTCGTATCAAGAGTCGACAAGTGGTATTTATTACCATATTTCATTTGGAATGTCATTATATTACTTGGGTTGAATATCATATATTACCTTTGTAATTATTAGGCATTTTCACATCCATGTCATTTTTTATGTGTTCGGGATTTTGGGTTAGTCAACATTGGCACATTATCTCCCAACATATCAGCATATTTCCTAGCAACTCGAAGTGTCAACAACAACTCACCACAACCAACACAAACTGTTTGGGGCCAACCAACAATGCACCAGTTTCCACTTAACTCGGCGGTCAAACCTTACCATATTGCCACCCAAGTGGATAAACAACCCTAATGCATAGCTCAGCTTATGCCTTATCAACTCATTGCATACATTGCTTGCTACATCGTGGTCAAACAAAAAAAATATAAGTGTTCCCGAAATCACATGTGGTTCGGGCGGTTTGGCCTACAATAAGCATTAATCCCACCATTCACGTGGTAAATGTGGGATCTTTTACCCACTTTAGAACAAAACCGTGGAAAAATAGTAGGAGGTGGGATTGGAACCCCGACCTCATAGCACTAAGACAAATCCACCAACCAACTCACGTAGAGGCTTGGGCAGATTATAAAATGGGTCGCTTTAACTTATACAGGGGAGTCTCCATGAAAGCGCAAAGATAAGGACGATTTTTCAGAAAATGCCATTTTTGAAGGCCTTAAACTCAGAATGAAAAATGGGAGTAAAAATATGAAATGAAGGAAATTCTGATTTGATTCAATGATGTAATATTTTATAGTTTTTTTTTAGTTTTATCCTATTTTTGGAAGCTTTGAATATAGTTTTTAATAGGGATCTACAAGACAGCTAGTTGGAAAACATGAATTTCAATGCACTTTACGGTTCAAATTGTGACTTGGTGTAAAGATGAAAAGTGTTAAGAATTCAGAGATGATCTCAGATATATGATTTTTTTTCATAGAATGTTTTTAAATCTCCATTTTTAGGTGTTTTTCTAACATAGTTGCAGGGAGATCACATTGTGAAAACACTGTAGGAGCCATGGATCGTTCTTGGGATAGTTTCTGCTATTTTTCAGAGTTCTTGGGACATTGATAAGCTCATTTGCAGGTTTTGATTCATTATTGATTGTTTGTAAGAGTTATTGTACTTAAATTTCAATATTATTAATGGATCGGTTCAATCCGAACCCAGGGACGTAGGAATTTCGAACCCCGTAAACAATCTTGTTTGTTATCTGAGTGTTTTAATTTTCTAATTATTTATTTGCTACACAAGTTTTCTGCACTTCTATGGATGCATAATAATCAGAATTTAATCAATTTTTGGAGTTTAGAATACTTAAAATTGGTTAAGAAAATCATGATCTTTGGAAAATTTTAAAAGTGAAAAAAATACAACACATGTTTTTAGATCAAGTTTGGTATCAGAGCAGTTAGATTGCTGGATTAGCTTCTAATTGTGTTTGAAAATTTGGCTTTAGTTTCAGTATTGATTTCAATTTTTCAGTGTGCAGACATTTTGGGGCTTGTTAATCTTCTTTTGCAGTGTGCAGTTTTGGAAGTACAGGTTGTGTTTGCAGGAATGAGGAATCATGGGCAAGTCATCCAAACAGGAGCAACTGGATGAGCTTGAAGCCATAAACCACCAAATCCAAGAAGAAAAATCTTTATTGAGAGATAATTTTTATTCCTTGGAAGAGGAAATAGTCTTTGTTAAAATCGAGCCACAATCCTCTATAACCAAGAAAGAGGAGTATGTTAACAAGATGCTTGAAGAGAGCAAGAAGTTGATGGGCTTTGTTAAAGATTTGCAGGAAGAAATACGAACCAAGGATTCCCTCTTGGAAAAGATGCAACAAGGTGAACACAAGAAGGAAATTCCTTCCAAAGTAGATGCAAGTACTATGATAGAATAATGCACTGTAAGTTGTTCACATTTTAATTCTTCCTCTCATTTAGTTTCAGATATTCCTTTGGGTCAATTTGAAAAACACACTAAGGGAATTGGGTCTAAGCTAATGGTTAAGATGGGATTTAACGGAAAGGGCCTTGGTAAAAATGGACAAGGTGATGCTAACCCAATACAGGTAGAGGATCAGCCTCGGTTTGCAGGTTTGGGTTATTCTAGTGGGAAAATGGAAATTGGAGAAAGTTCCCAAAGTTCTGAAGGAAGACAAGCTTCCAATAGCCAAGGATCTATGCCACTAGAATTGCAAGATTCCGCCATGATGAGGAACAATGAAAGGTGTAAGAAAACAGGTAAAAGAGGTAATAAGATTCCACCTCCTTCCACTTACACTAAAAATAGCACTAAGGGAAAATCATATCCTAAAACTTCTAATACACTCTTTCAATTAGAACAATATAGCTTTGGTAGGCAAAAATATTCTTTCCTTGCACGTTTTGTGAAGGCACTAATCATTCTGTTGCATATTGTTAGAAGAGGAAAAATTTGATTAAGAAGTTAATGCCTTTTGTGAATGATAAGGCAGGTGCTAAAGACCAATCTCACCAAGGAAAGGTGAGAAATGGCAAGAATGTTACCTCTCCTAAACAGGGGAATCATTCTCGTAGACAGATTTATGAGAATGGTAAAATGGGTAAGACTCCTAAAAACAGGGAAGTTAAATTTTGTTCCCATTGTAATAGGAATGGTCATGATGTTAAGGTTTGTTGGTTTGTTCCTAAACAACAAAATTGGAAAGTTGTTAAAAAGAACAGTATTGTAAAACCAACAGTGCTAAACCTAACTAAAACTCATTGTGGTACTGAGAAGGTAAAAAAACCAAAATGGAAAAACCCAAGTGATTGGTTGGGAAAAACACTCCTCAAATTTATATTTGCACTACAGTAAATTGTTGATGGTAGGAAAGCAAAAAAATTTAGAGCTATATTTTAGGGATTCCTGTTAGTTGATAAGGATTTGTTCCTAAGTTGATATTTAAGCTTTGAAAATGAATGGAAATAGCTGAAGAGAAGATTTGAGTGATAGGTTCATCATAATCATGTTTTGTTTTCTCATATTGGTTGGTAGTTCCATTGTTGAAAGAACTATGCAGGATAGGCATCGTAGCATGTATAAATTTGAAACTTGTAGTTGTTATCAAGCATAATCACAAAAAGTGTAGTTAAACACTAGCTTATGTTATAGATGGGTGTTATTATCTGAGTTATTATTTGTGATGGCGATAAAATGTTTTGGCAGCTTCATGTGGATTCAGTTGTTGACTATAGCTATTTTTGGGCATTGATAGTCTATTATATTCTGATAGTGAATACTTGCGATTCTGATTTCAGATGGGGGTGGGCACTAGCCTAATTGTCAGGCGATTTAGATGTCTTGTATACTAATCATGTTATGGAATTGTAATTTTTGGTAATCGGACATATCACAAAGTGACAATTGAACACTATATTTTTGTAAAATAATGGGTGTTATTATTTGGTCGTTAATTGTGATGGCATTACGGTGGGGTATGATAGATCACGGTTGTGTGCGAGTTGTGTGGTTACAATGTTTGATTGAACACTAGCTTAATTAGGTGTTATTATCTGATCGGTTATGTAATTAGCTAATAAAATATTTGGATTTTTATTAACCTATAATGTTATTTCAAGTTCTTGTATATGTTTGTGCAATGCAGGAAGAGATAACATTATTTTTGGGTTGATAAACAACTTTTTGGGACAAAAAGCCTTTCTCAGTGGGGAGGTGTGATCAGGGGATCATTTTTGAAAGTTCCCTAAACATCCCTAAATGGTGTTAGTGTAGAAGATCATCTTGAGAGCTTTCCAATGACTATGAGAACATGGCAAACGGACATCAGGAGCTCTAGTTATGTCCGGTCAAAGTTCGGTCAATGGGAAAGTCAACTCTAGTCAACATGTCAATAATGGACCAATAGCAATGTGACATGTGGCAAAAGAAGAAAAGGGAAAAATGAAGGTTGTTTAAGTTGTTTGCAACCTCCGGTCTTCGACACACGTAAAAGCGGGCCAGAACAAGAGGCTCAACTTTTGTTACGGAGGGGAGCCCGGCCGCTGTGAGGACGATAATATTATCGCCAACATGGTGGGTCCTCAAACCACCACGTGGCTTGCCACCACAAGTTCGATTTTCCTATCGAGGGTTGAAAAGTGGTATTTATTGCCATATTTCATTTGGAATGTCATTATATTACTTGGGTCGAATATCATATATTACCTTTGTAATTATTTGGCATTTTAACGTCCATGTCATTTTTTATGTGTTTGGGATTTTGGGTTAGTCAACATTGCCACATTATCTCCCAACATATCCACATATTTCCTAGCAACTCGGAGTGTCAACAAAACTCACCACAACCAACGCAAACCGTTTGGGGCCAACCAACAATGCACCGGTTTCCACTTAACTCGGCGGTCAAACCTTACCATATTGCCACCCACGTGGATAAACAACCCTACTGCATAGCTCGGCTTATGCCTTATCAACTCATTGCATATGCAGCTTGCTATGTGGTGGTCAAACAAAAAAATATAGGTGTGACCAAAATCACATGTGGTTCGGGCGGTTTGGCCTATAATAAGCATTAATCCCACCATTCACGCGGTAAATGTGGGATCTTTTACCCACTTTAGAACAAAACCGTGGCAAAATAGTAGGAGGCGGGATTGGAACCCCTGACCTCATAGCACTAAGACACATCCACCAACCAACTCGCCTAGAGGCTTGGGCGGATTATAAAATGGGTCGCTTCAACTTATACGGGGGACAGTGCTGTGCGCATAGCAACATAAGGACTAGTTTTCGAGAAAATGCCATTTTTGAAGGGTTTGCACTTGGAATGACAACTTCGAGTAAAAAGGTGAAATGAAGGAAATACTGAGGTGATTCTAACGATGTAATATTTAATTTTTTTGTTGAGTTTTAACCTGAGTTTGGAATCTTTTAATGCAGTTTTTAATAGGGATCTACAAGACAACTAGTTGGAAAACATGAATTTCAATGCACTTTTAGTCCGAATTGTGACTTGATGTAAACATGAAAAGTGTTTATAATTAAGAGGTGATCTCAGATATATGAATTTTTTCATATAATTTTTTAAATATCCATTTTTAGGTGTTTTTATAAAATCACTTTGAGGAGATCACATTGTGAAAACACTTTGTAGGAGCCACGGATCGTTCTTGGGATAGTTTCGCTATTTTCAAAGTTCTTGGGACATTGATCAACTCATTTGCAGGTTTTGATTCATTATTGGTTGTTGTAATATTTATTTTACTTTCATTTCAATATTATTAATGGATCGGTTCAATCTGAACCCGGGGACGTAGGAATTTCCGAACCCCGTAAACAATCTTGTTTGTTATCTGAGTGTTTTCAGTTTTCTGATTATTTATTTGCTACACAAGTTTTCCGATATTCTATGGATGCATAATAATCAGAATTTAATAAATTTTTGAGTTTATAATAATTAAAATTGGTTAAGAAAATCACAATCTTTGGAAACTTTTAAAAGTGAAAAAAATACAACACACGTTTTAAGATCAAGTTTGGTATCAGAGTAGTTAGATTGCCGGATTAGCTTCTAATTGTGTTTGAAAATTTGGCTTCAGTTTTAGTATTGATTTCACTTTTAGTGTGTAGACATTTTGGGGCTTGTTAATCTTCTTTCGCAGTGTGCAGTTTTGGAAGTACAGGTTGTGTTTACAGGAACGAAATCATGGGTAAGTCATCCAAATAGGAGCAACTGGATGAGCTTGAAGCCATAAACCACCAACTCCAAGAAGAAAACTCTTTCTTGAGAGATAATTTTTATTCCTTGGAAGAGGAAATAGTGCGGTTAAAATCTGAGCCACAATCCTCTATAACCAAGAAAGAGGAGTATGTTAACAAGATGCTTGAAGAGAGCAAGAAGTTGATGGGCTTTGTTAAAGAGTTGCAGGAAGAAATACGAACCAAGGATGCCCTCTTGGAAAAGCTGCAACAAGGTGAACACAAGATCTCATCACTAAAGGATATTCAAAATAATTCATCACTAAGCTCCGTAATATGGTCTAATTTGGGAAAAATTCCCTCAAAGTAAAAGATCTCATTGTCATTGCTCAATTATCTCATCAATCTCATTAAGCCTACTTTTGAGTTCTTCATATTTTTCCTTGGATTTCTCAATCCATGTGTCTACAACTTGAAACTTCTTGTTAGCCTTATCAATATTATCCAATCCTTCAGGGGTGTTTATAGAGGTATCTTCTTGTGTGTGGTTGGGTTACCCTATTACCTTTTGCGTACTAGAAATTGAGGCTTTGACCTATCCTTACAACTATTTCTTGGTTATCATGTCTTCGCATCCACTTTTTTAATAACTCATTTACGGCCTTTGATACTCTATTTTTTCATTGATATCTTGAGGTATTTCCTAAAGTAATGAGTCGGACATGTTAGTCACTAGTTGTTACATTTTCTCTTGTTTTACCCTTATGAGGGATTGATATTTCTAGAGTTTTGGACCCCAATGGATCAGTATGTGTCTTGGTAATAACCCTATCCATTTTGAAGGCTCTTATCGTATTTGTAAAAATAATGCAATAAAATAAATAGTCTGAAAAAATAAATTTCTTTCTCTTCGCTTGAGATCAATTCATCCATCCACCCTTTTGTAAGACTTTCTCAGCGTTTGATTCCTACAATTCTATTTGGGGTTTCTCGTGGAAAACCGCCAATTTCTTAGATATTCCTTGTTCATCTTGGCCTAGTGGCTTTACCTATTTCTCACCATCTATTTCAATAACCATCACCCTATACTCATCTTGCACTAACATTTCCTTCACTTTTCTCTCTCATTGGTTTAGATCTAGAGATTGATTAGCCTCCTTTTTATTTATAATAATAGTTGGAAAATATTCTATCCTTATCTCTCTAATTGATGCCACATTAGATTCAGTTTCTACCCTGAGGTTTTGTTTAAATGATACCTAGCTTGTAGATTCCTCCTTCCCATCACGTATCTCTACCTTTTTTGAATATTATTGGGTTGGTATCTTATATCCTCTCATTCTAATGACACTTGATTGTGCCACAGTGTATTTCTCATCTGATGCCTACTCGCTTTTCCCATATAGAGATTGTGTATCTATACCAACAATAAATTCCTTTCTAGCACTTGCATTCTATGCAACTTCTATTGTCTTTTCAGAGATGGATATCTCTCTTTTGACAATGCTCATCATCCTTAGTAATTTTAACACAATGGGAAGCATCTTCTTCCACTAATAACTTTGGTTCCTTTGATTCTGAAGTTACTTGACCTGTAGGAGAAACTTCTATTGTTTGGATCTCAACTTCATCATTTGACACCTGAGTGACCTCTTCCAATTCTTTATTTATGTGGAGATTATCTATTGATTTGGGTATTTGATCATTAATAGATACATCACATGCATCTAATGTGGAAACCTATTCATTGATGTCAACATCTATCACATCCTCATGAGCCTTGGAAAATTTTTGCAATGCTTCAAACAAAGGTATACTCACATCCTTAGCAGATAGGGTTTTAGTTACTCTCATACTGGATTAAGAATTTTTATCCATTGGATCAGATGAAACATTACCTTGGATCATTTTTTCTCAAGTTATTCCCAATGTCACTTCATCCAAAGTTAAATATGAGGAAAAAGGTACGGATTGTTCCATCCGGGGTACATGTATAAAAGGTTGTGTTTGAAAAATGTCATTTTTCTCATGTTTAGGAGGAATAATCATCACATATTTGTGCTTATGCTTCTTTGGCGGGTGGCCACCCTCTCTCACAAGAATTGGATCATAAACAACCCTTTGTTTCTTGTGTGCTCTCTCAAACTTCTTGAGGTCTGGTGTTTCCTTTAGTTCCTCTTTACATATCCTAGATTGATAATGGCCACTTAATATAGCCCCACTCATTAATTTTTTATCACTATGAGGTTTTGGAAAAATACCAGAGTGAATGAGATGATATGCCAATCATTTCCCTTTTCCTTCAAGTGGTGTTGTAAAAGTAATACGAGACTTTTCCATAGATTTCAAGAACATTCCCTGAGTCTTTTTCCTCAAAGGGGATACAAAAGTACCAGTCCCACCGGTGGCTGAAGTTCATTCATCTATAAATTTAGAAGTGGTTCTCTTTTAAGGCAATTGAGTAGCATTTCCTCCCAAACAATCAATTTTGTCAGCCCCTTCTCTTGGGGAAGGATATCATAATTTAAGTTTCCCTGTGTTCATGAATTTATTCAAGATTCTTGTACTTTGGTGATAGATCAATATTATTTTGATCCAACCAATTCATGATTCTCCTAATCTAATCAGTTATCGGATTATAAGAATCATCTGAATCTTCTTGATTCCAATTCATAGGGGCTATAGGTTTTCGTTATATCTTTTGATCAAGATAGTACTTACTCACCATTTTTGTATCATCCACAATTCCCTCAGGGATAACTACAATCTTGATGTCTATGATTTGTGCAAGGGTCATTATAGATAAATCTCTTAGTCTCACCTCTTCCTTATCCCTAAAATTCATCCAATAGTCTTCAAAATGAGGCTCATGCTCAAAAGTGTTTGCAATATTATCAAACACCCATCTGATATCATAATTGGCTCTCGCTTCAAACTTTTCCAACTCAAACCTCTTGAACTCATCCTCAATTAATCTATCTTTTAAAATTAAAGGGCATGAGTACCTTCCAATTTTGATGAGGAACTTAATATTGGTCTTATGTTTCCCAAGCAATTAATTTGTGAAGTGGTGTTAATTGCCTTGCCAGTTCACACAAAGCCATTTTATCATCCAAGTATCTAGGAAACTTATATGGCTTACCTTCAAAGCCACTAACCCTTATATATGTGAACTTCTTGTACTTAATAAAATAACATCCATATTCCATAATCACTGTCTAGCCTACTCAAAAATATATACTACCCCCATTACGGTTTGAATAGACATATAAAGGGTGGAAAGAAAGTTTCATTAAGCAATATAAAATTTTGATTCCAATTAACGGTGCGGTGCAATTTGAGAAAGATCTCATTAATTTGGCATTACATAAAATGAAAGCATTGCAATAGGATGGGGAAACGTCTATTTCTGTAAAATCATAAATTAGGTAAGTCTTCATGTAGAATTACATCTACGAGGTATCACACATTTCTATTTTTGCTTTCCAAGTAACCATGTTACCATCAAGTGCTTATGCACGATAAAACTAGCCAATCACATTCTCTATTTTCTCTCCAAAATTATCTACATGTAGATACACATCCATTCCTTGAAGTCATTTTTAGTCTCCAATCCAACCATTCAACTTAATAATATAATAAAATTCTAAAATTCTTCAACAATATGTACCCTAACTAGTCTCTTAGGGATTAAGTTTGTTTCCTTTTTCTACTAGGATCCATTTTGTATTTATGAGTCTAACATACTCCTTTTTATTTTTCTAAGAGTATCGCAATGATTACTTGATACCCAAGGTTATTTTATTAGTTATCACATTTAACTTGAGCATTATCCTAATAGCCACAGTTTCAATGTCAACATTGCATCACCAATTCCATTTAGCAGTTCCCTTTTTTGGGTCGTAGTTCATAGCACAATTCCATACCAATTCTAGGGGATGAACTGATGTTGTAATGACACCAACTAAGGAAATGTGGCTATCTTGAATTTCTCCCATAGGCTCAGTCTAATTAGGGATACATAATATCTGAAGAAAATCCTTTAAATCGACATTCATTAAGTATGTGTCTGTAATTTTATCTAAATCACTTGTAATTCCAAATGCAACCAATAACGAGGATGGCATGGTTTTCATATTAAAAGAACCTATATTTACTTCAAAATTATTTTCCAATAAACTAAAAAAGAACAGGAGTTCTTTAGTTCTTACCATATTTCCCGCGATTGGACCGAGCACTTCAAGACCAATTCGAAATATTTTTAAACTTATGGTTCCCAATTTTGTTGGGAATTTAATATTGGTCTTATGTTTCCCAAGTAATCAATTTGTGAAGTGGTGTTAATTGGCTCGCATGTTCACACAAAGTCATTTTATCATCGAAGTATCTAGGAAACTTATATGGCTTACCTTCAAAGCCACTAACCCTTATATATGTGAACCTCTTGTACTTAATAAACTAACATCCATATTCCATAATCACCTATCTAGCCTACTCAAAAATATATACTACCCTATTCTTGTTTGAAAAGACATATAAAGGGTGCAAAGAAAGCATCATTAACCATTATCACATTTTGATTAAAATTAACCGCTGGAAGTGGAGAAAGATCTCATTAATTTGGCATTACATAAAATCAAAGCATTTGCAATAGGTGGGAAAAATCTATTTCTGCAACATCATAAGTTAGGTAATTCATCATGTAGAATTGCATCTTTGAGGTATCAAACATTTCTATTTTTACTTCCAAAGTAACCATGTTACCATGAAGTGCTTATGCAATAAAAGTAGCCAATCGATTCTCCATTTTCTCTCCAAAATTATCCACATGTAGGTACACATCCATTCCTTGAAGTCATTTTTAGTCTCCAATCCAACCATTCGACTTAATAATATAATAAAATCCTCAAATTATTGAACAATATGTACCCTAACTAGTCTCTTAGGGATTACGGTTGTTTCCTTTTTCTATGCTAGGATCAATTTTGTATTTATGAGTCTAACATACTCGCTTTTATTTTCTAATAGGATCGCAAGGATTACTTGATACCCAAGGTTATTTGATTAGCTATCACATTTAACTTGAACATTATCCAAATAGCCACAGGGTTTCAATGTCAACACCGCATCACCAATTCCATTTAGCAATTCCTTTTTTGGTTCATAGTTCATAGTGTAATTCCATACCAATTCTAGGGGATGAACTAATGGTGTAATGACACCAACTAAGGAAATGTGGCTATCTTGAATTTCTCCCATAGACTCACTCTTATTAGGGCTACTCAATCTTTGAAGAAAATCCTTTAAGTCGACATTCATTAAGTATGTGTTTGTAATTTTATGTAAATCACTTGTAATTCCAAAATGCAACCGACAATGAGGATGACATGGTTTTCATATTAAAAGAACCTATCTTTACTTTGCAAAAACAATTTCCAATAAAATAAAAGAATAGGAGTTCTTTATTTCTTACCATATTTCCCGTGATTGATTGAGCACTTCAAGACCAATTCGAAATATTGTTAAACTTATGGTTCCCAATTCGAGATCCACAATTAGTTTAACAATATTCCCCAATAAAAATTACCAAAAATGGAAACCAAATCACAAAAATTAATAATAAAAAGGATTGAGGTGCTTGAAAAGTTTAAAATCATCCTTGATTTTTGCAAGATGAATTAATGACAACATAAATTAATGTATTGCATCATGGCCACTCAATCCACTTTTTGCAATTTTTAAAATGAACTGTCGTTGTGTAAAAACTTACGTTGATGTGGGCTATGGGAGATTATTTGTATTTTTGGCCATGTTTTAAATCATTTACACTTTTAGTCATTTAACCCATTTTTGCTTTTGACTTTAAATTTGATCTTGACACGTGGTCGCACCTAATGATAATGGAGCTACAATATTTTCTGAAACTTTGTTCCTTTTTCATATTAAACCAAAAGTATAATTTTCCTCCAATGACCCTCTTCCCTAGTCCTTGCATGAGAAAGATCCACATGTCGTTTACGGGCCTCAGGAACTTCCTTGCACTTTTACACCTTACTACCTTGGTGCACAAAAATAAATCTATGCCCCAATCCCCGCATCCATTCTTCTTATGACAAGTGTACATATTCGGAGGTCAAAGTAATTTTTTTTTTGTGAATTTTTTGATTATGAATACTCGAAGGAATACTTGTTGGGCCGCCAAGAAAAATTTCATTTTTATGAAACAAATCAAAAGTTGTAAGTTTGCAACTTAAACCTACCACACCGCATCCAACTGGGAAATATCACTTACAATTGGGCGGAGAGCATAACACAAAATTACTGACATGAACAAGGAAAAACCTCATACAGTAAATTTTCTAATTTTTAAACCCGATTCGTGCTTGGTTTTCAATTGTAGGGGTTTCGAAAATAATTCATACGCAAACATGATCCTCGACCAAAAAGAGGAAAAAACAAACCAACATACATGAGACCCAAATGAATTAAATTAATGAATGTAACCTTTCACATCACGTCAACTAACAAAAACCCATCCTCAAAAAACATACCAAGAAACCACAACAACCAGCCACCATAAAATATGGAAAACAAAAAAATAAACTAAAAAAACCAAAAAAACACATGCAAAACAAAATAGGACAATTGTACACTATACATTGATGCGTACCTTGATTTGAAAAATCAGTCAAGAAAATGTTTCAGGTGCCTTCCATTAATATGCAACTCAAGTAATTCTCCATCTATATATTTTAAAAAGAAATTATGCTCACCAATTTTGATATCAATTGAATAAGGACCCATCCATAATGCATCAAATTTACCATGCTTTCCTTTTTCTTCATGTCTACTATCGCATAATAACACAAGATCTCCCACACTAAAAATTCTAGGAGTCACCTTTTTGTCAAATAAATTTTCAACTTTTCCCTGAAATTCAAATGTCTCTGGTGGGATTCTATTCTTTCTTCATACAATTCAAAATCTAATTTATTCTTACATCATAAGGGATGAATTCTTGATCCTCAAGTTTATGAATGAATTGGTAAGATGATAACTACATATGCAGGAGAAGAAGGTTCGAGTTCCATAAACTAGTTCAAATGGGATTTTTCTAGTAGCTCTTTTAACACTGATCCTATCTACCCAAACAACAAACTTAATTTTCTCACCCCATCTTCATTTATTTTTCTCCAATTTCTTCATGATTATCTTCAAAAAAAATTGTTTCCTTATTCAGCCTATCCATTACCCTTAGGGTTATAATTATATGCACATGTTAAGTTTATCCCATACTCTTGACACATGACCACTAATGGTTTTTCTTGAAAACTCATAGCATTGTCTGCAACTATTTTAGCAGGCACTTCAAAACCTGCAAATTATATGATTCAAGATAAAATCCATAACAATATGATGAATTTATTTATTAGTAGGGATTTCCTCAACCCATTTAGTGAAGTAATAAGTAGCTATCAATATAAATCTATGTCCCACACTTGAAAGATCTTAAATATCCCCAAGAAAGTTCATGCCCAACTATTTAAAATGGGCTTCAATTGATACTAGTCTCAAAGGGAGAGCACCTGAAGATTTCATTCTTCCTAAAAATCTTTGACATCTTTCACATTTCATCACTAAAAATATATCTCTTTAAAAAGTGTGGGCCACAAATAACCATCCCTTAAGATCTTTTGGGAAGTTACTCTTCCAATAAAATGCCCCCATACAATCCTTCATGAAAACATGCAATTAATTTAGGAGATTCATCTTCAATAACACATCTTAGGAGGATCCCTTCAGGATTCTTCCATGCTAATCCATAGTCAATGATGATGTATTTCTGGGAAGCTATCCTCAGTGCTCTCTTTTGGTTTTTGCTTAAATGTCTAGGACATTCCAAATGTTTAAGATAAAATATAATGTCCTTGTACCATGTAGAATTGACTAATATTTCATGAACATTCATGTCTCCTTCCTCAACTTGATTTATCTCCATCACTTGTAGATTGTTTTCTGCCATTAGCTTTGCCAAGCCCATACCTTGAACCAATTTAGTAGTCTAGATATCCATGTCATATTCTTGCAATTTGTTCACCCATCGACATCTTTTACTTGAGATATCCATTTCTAACAAGATGTCCTTAACCATGGTATGGGGAACATAAGCTGTGATCTTGGAACTCAAGATGTATGGTATAATGAAGGAAAAGGCCTACTTTTCCATGATAGTGTATTTAACTCAGGTCAATGTAATGCTTTACTGAAAAACTCAACTATCCTTTCACTTCCTTCCTCATCATTTTGCAATAATACAAATGTAGTGGTGTTTTCAGAGGAAAAATAAAACATTTGAAACACCTTTATTTTAAACGGATTAGCAAAAATAGGAGAATTCTTCAAAGTGCTTCCTTGACTCTAGTGAAATCTTGGATAGCTTCATTCTCCCATTCGATAACCTGATCATTTTCAGCATAGTTGTGATAGGGATATATATTTCAGCAAATTTTGAAATGGATCTCCTGATGAAATTTACTTTTCCGAAGAAGGATTGAATTCCTTTCTTAGTTTTGGGAATAGGAACCTTTCAATAGCTTCTAATATTTGAGGGTCAATCATAACCCCCTCCTTAGATACAATATGTCCCAACATATTTTCCTTTTGAACCCCAAAGTGGCACTTCTTAGGATTCAATGAAATACCATATTCTCTGCATCTTAACAACATCTTCTCCAAATGACATAGGTGATCATTTATCTTTCTTGAAAACATTGTTACATCATCTTGATATACAACAATGAAATCATTTATGTATCCTAAGAATGCTACATCCATTTCTCTTTGAAAGGTAGCTCCATCATTCATCAGGCCAAATGGCATTCTCACATACACATAGGTACCCCATGGGGTAGTGAAAGTGGTTTTAATCCTTTCTGATTGCTTTACTACCACTTGGTTATATCGAAGAATCCATCTAGGGTGGAAAAAACTCAGAGCCAATAACCAACTACAACATGTTATCCATATTGGGAAAGGGATAATTATCTTTAATTGATGCCTTATTCAAATTCCTAAAATCCACACACAATCTTATATCTCCATTTTTATTCCAAATCGGTACTAGATTTTCCACCCATGAAGAACACATTCGGGTTGTATGATGCCTTCGTCCTTTAATTTATTTAGTTCTTCTTGCATTTTGAGGGAAGGAAGTGGATTGATTGACCTTTGTTTTTCCCTAAATGGTATGGCATTAGCTTATAATGGTATCTCATGTTGGAAAATATCTTCCGTATATGCCTTCAATTTTGAATATGACCATGCCAAGCAATCGTGATATGTTTTCAATATTTGGACATATGATTAATTTTCTTCTTTATTGAGGTTACTTCCTAACCATATTTTTCTGGGTTTACCATCAGTCCCCAGGTTGTGTTCCTCTACATCTCTTGAAGCTGACATGTGTCTATTAACAATGCGGTCAGCATTATCAAAGTTCATCTCTAATGCAACCAAACCTATTGGGATGGTATTGGTTTTTAATTGAATAATATATTTGCAAAATAGATTCTCTTTCCCTTCATAAACACAAACCATTGGTTCCCAATCCATATTATGATTTGTAAATTCTCCTTCATTTTGTAAAAACCTCTGGACTTGGGCATCATTTTCAAAAACCGACAATATTTGACATTGTTTGGGAGGTGGTCTTGTCAACACTTCTATATCATACTCACAGTAAAGAGACATTGCACAGTTTTCAAATCTAGATCCCAATACCGCCAACCTATCCACAGTAGTATTCTACTTTCTGTCATGGTATATTATGTTGAAAGAATCAAACATTTCAATAAAATCCCAAACTACATGCTTATACTGTTTCATTCTTTGGTTTTTGGTTGCATACAATTTCCTAACTTGCTTGACTACTAGTTCTGAATCTCCCTTAACAATAATATCCCTAATACCATACCTCCAAGAAATCCTTAAACCCAAAATCAATGCTTCATACTCTACAATATTATTGGTACACTCAAATTCGAGTTTAAAAGAAAAATTGAATTCTTCCTGATTTAGAGATATTAAGACAATACCTGCATCATTCCCAAATTTAGAACAAGCTCCATTAAACATCAAAATGAAAGTGGAGCCAACTTATTCGAGAACATTTACATTTTTCAATATTTTTTTCTTTAAAATATGCATAACCCCTAAAGTTATTGACATCTACATCTTCATATAATACTTCATAAGCAACATTGTTCGAGTCTTCAATTAGGTGTAACATTTTTTCTCATCATATCATTTCACAAGGCTTCCTTCTACTAGTATGGTTGAATATGACATATCAATCTATACACTTCTTCCCACACTAAGCAACCCACTTTCTTGAAAATAACATTCCGCATTTAGCTAGGTAATCCACAATGTCCACATTCATGGTTAAGCACTTTCCTGGTAACTTGCCAATTGCACTATTAGTCCCTTAACATATCAAATCACCGGTACTTCTCTTGAATCCATAACATTGCACTTTCTAAAAGATATCTTCACTTTGATATTTAATTAATTCATTACCTCAAGAGGCATCACATTACATGAGGCTCTTGAGTCAAACATGCAATTGTGCACTAGCCTATCTTTGATGATTAGAGTAGTATAAAAAGGATCAACATTAAGCTGAGACAAAACAAGAGAAGTACCCAAATATATCTTAGGAGATTATCCCGTTCTTCCGGTGGTTGTGGTACTTCTAGCTCCGCAATAATAGGGGAACATCCATACTATTCACATTTTTTCCTTGGGTTATCACCTCCTCTTTAAATCCCAAATATTCAAATGCCCTTTTTCTATGCTCAGGGATTCTAAGAAATTCAACAATAGGCACAATAACTTTGATCTAACTCAAAATATGAGCTATATCACAAGGAACATATTTGGGTAGAATTGTATTGGGAGGGAGATTTATGGCTCCTTCTAGTGGTATAAGAGTCTTCACCATTTTGGGTATGAGTTGGGATACAAGTTTTACTTAGAGTGGTGGGATTTTACTAAGTGTATCCTTTTTAGGAGGTTATTTTGGGATATTAGTGAGAAGTGGATTTTTTGGCTTGGCTTGTGGTCCTCCCCCTTGTATAAATCTACTTCTAGTGTTATATTCCTTTTCTTGAGAAGCTCTGCATTAATCAAAAGTTACATGTATTCCTCAAAAGCGAATTCCCCCATCGTAATTATTAATCATTAAGGTCCTCAAATATTCAAACTCCTGCACCATATCAATTTCAACATCATCATTATGAGGAAGAGGTAATAACCTATGAATACAATCCCATAAAACTTCTACGGTTCTCGTCCTTATCAACTTAGTTGAATTAGTTCCATGTTCTATATTTTCAGGGAAGTCCATCATAGAAACATCACCATAAGCTTCATCATCATTTGTTTATTCATCCTTCTTCCTTATATCGAAGGAAATGTTGTAAGAAACACTTTTACACCAATTAATAATATGGGTTTCATCCATTATAGCAGTCATGGCAATCAAATGATCAAGAAAATTTATATTTTCCCTAGGTTGTGGTTGTTTACTTCCCTATCCCATGGGCCCTTTTCCTCTGTCATATAATCTATGATTACCCCTAGGATGATTTCCAAATCTATCTTGACCCTGTGGTTTATGTTGACTTTGAGAACTTTTTCCTATTCCTTTTTCTGCTCTAGCCAACTTATAAGATATTTCTTTAACTGCTTTGGCCAAAGTTTTCACAACCTCCTCCAGATCCACTACCTTGTTTAACTAAGGTCTATCAAGATTAATCAATTTGAAACCCTCCCTTTTAGGGGGTTTCCCAACTACCTTAATATTATTTTCAATTTTCAAGGCCATTGTGAAATCCTTCCTTAAAGTTTTAGGGTTCTTATCTCTCAAATAATAAGCAACTTTCTTGTCAAAAGCATCAAAATATTTAATTAGGTAGGACTCATCACTAGGCCTCAAAATTATGGGTAATCTATTTAAAGTCTTATTGAATCTGGTATTAAAATCCTAGAAAGACTCATTGGGATTATTTTTATATTCTCAAACTTAGATAAGAGGTATCTCGGGTCATTCTAATCACCATATTCAATTTCAAAATCTTCCATCATATTACATAACAGCCTTAAATGATGATCCTTTGGTGATTCCATTATTCCCCTAAAATTTAGGCAACATATTTCTCACATCTTGTGATACATCATAAGGATACGACCATACCTCTAAAATTTATTGGTCCAAATGTATTAACAACAAAAATATGTCTAGGTGGAGAATGATCCATGTAATTTTGTGAAGGTGATTCTATAGGAGGATTAAATGGTGTGGGACAAGGGATATGTGGGACACATGTATATGATCTTCAAAGTAAATATCATCCATTGACTTGGTTTCATTAACTAACCTATTAGTTTTAAGTGATAAAGGAAAGAAATGAGGAACACTTATCCTAGATAAAAATGATGGCCCCTCATTAGCTGGAGTAGTAAAATTTATACGAGGACTACTCTACTTTGAACTATTTGAAGATGTTGGACAATCATCAACTATAGGTTGGTCACTTTCCACAAGTTGGTATTTCTGTCTCACTTGAATCCTTATCCCCAATGCTTTCTAGACTTTTCTTCCCTTTGGATTTATTTTCGAAGCTCTAGAAACAATTTTCTACTAGGATCGTTTCTAAATTAAGACTGTTATCTCTCAAAATTGCACCTTGTTGAGAGATGACTATGGGTGTTATAATTTTTCTCTAGATCTCTCTCCTTTGTATATAAAATGGAAAGACCTCGGGCTGTGGGTAAACCTATTTTTGATATGAGTATCCGGTATCAAGACTGGTTCCTTTTTTGATGTATCCTAAAATAAGTTTTAGGGATTTGAGAGTAAAAGTTAAGCAGAATCTGATTTTAAAGCGGGGTGATACACCAAAATTCTTGAGGTATTTGGTGAGTATATGGACAATCAATTTTAGAATGAAACTTGGATGTACAAACCAATAGTTTTAGCACAATATTATGGCAAAAAAGTTTGTGTATTGAGGGAATGAATCACAAAAATACAATAAAATAAACATGCACACTAACATTATGCATAAATTACTAAATTTGCAGCAAGGTAAGATGATTAATCAGGTAATTTGACATTCAAAAGAAGTAATGAGATCTACACACTATTGCAAATGGTTGGAAACGTAGAAATTAGTTCTCATTCAAGGGGAAAAACTTAAAAAATATGCTTGAACACTCCTATTGTTGATGCGTAATCACATCACCCTTAAATGTCTACAAATCGATGTGTTGAAACTCTTAGTTTAATTACATAACTTAGAGCTTTTCCCAAAGTGTGGAACTTTGCAATCGAGTAAAGCTATTTAGATGAAGTCCGGCTCCTATTCCTCTATTCTTTCGCACGCATACAAAGTGTAGAGGATCTACTCTAAAATCTACTCTAACTTACCAAGGAGACATGGTTAAAAGATGCAAGAAATTAAACCTAATCTAATAGAGGTGATGCACAAAAGGAATCTTGAACACTTGCTTTTCCATTAAACACAAAACATTAAAATGTAGCACAACCACCATGCAAAAGATAACCAAAATTGTAATGAGAGATCAGGAAGAGGCAATGAATGTAAGAGAGGGTTGAAATCATCCAGAAAATTATTTTATTGCTCCAAAAACTTGATAGAGTCCATTATAATGGCCAAGAGGCACAAAATTTCATTATAGTTTTGATGGGAGGTGTAAAATCCACAAGATCACTTACAAATAGAGAAGAAGGGAGGGAGAAAAGACAAAATTTCCAACCTTTAGAAAAATTCCCCTCCTTCCAATATATAGTAAGAATATGAGAGAAAGGGGAGAGAAGAATTCGAATTATTGCTTCATCCACCATAGAATGCATTGAATTCTCTTGCAAAAATGATGGGTTCCACTGTAAAACCCATGCCTCCATGTACTATTTCTTGTTGGGAAAGGCAAGAAGCCCATACCTCATGATTGTGGTAGATGAGATACAGGACATCCTCTAAAGTTCTTTCTTGTGAAAATCAAAGCTCCCAAACAAAAGTTATGGGCATCTCGAAGGTTGGGGTGTCATTCCACAAAAATGGAAAACCGATGATCTTCCTTCTTTGAGTCTCGAAATGCATCTGCAACCTCCAAAATCTCAATATTTAAAATTTCAGTCATTTCCATTTGGGAGATTGAAACACTGTTCATCCAACATATTTTCTTGAGAATCACGAAAGTCCAAAACCTAAATTATGAAATTTTAGACTTTCAAAATTTGAGATTTTAGACATTTTAACATCAGACCTGCGACAACACTTTGTTCATCCACTTGAGTTCCTTGAGAGTTCCAAAGTTTGAAACTTGAAACTCCAAAATTTTAGATTTTTGGAATTTGGGATTTTGGACATTTTGACTTCAGACCCACAATATTGTTCATCCACTTGAGAGCCTTGAGAGTTACGAAAATTTGAAATTTCAAAATTTTTGTAGTTCATAACTCTTTTCCTTACGAGAGATCTCTAAAACCCCAAAATCCAAAAGTCCAAAATTTTAGAATTTTGAAGTTTGTGTTTTGATTTTTTTCCACATTTTCAACCTTTGCAGTCACAAGATCTCCAAAACCACAAACACCGAAAGTCTAAAATTTTAGACTTTCAAAGTTTCAGGTTTCAAACATTTTCCTCATTTTTTCCCATTTGGCCGCTAAACCTCCAAAACCCTCGAAACCCGAGAGTCTGAAATTCAAACTTTTGGAGTTTCAGGTTTCAGAACTTCAGACTTTGCTAATCCCTTTTTTCCCAATAAAATATCTAAAATTCAAAAACACTCCACCTCCAAAGTCCAAAAAATTTGGACTTAGGAGCTTCTTCTTTCCCGAAATTCTCTCCAATTTTCTCAACCCGTTTTAAATTTATTTTCTCAACTCGAATGAAGCCTCCATGAGAATCAACTCCTCCATTTTTGCTGCATGAAAGTTCTTCTTTGTCTAATTTTTCTCAAGGAGAAATATTAGATAACACCTATGTCCAAAATTCCTCCCATTGTGCCTTGTAATTGAACACAATATATAGAAAAATTATTCACCCATAACATGCTAAGAATAGGCTAAAATTTGTAATCGCCCATGCATGCTAATTTTACCCGTTTGTCACGAATAAATAAAGGAATAAAAATAGACATGCTAATATAATGAGGGATTAATAACCTTTCTTACAAAAATACATTCAATCAAACTGTGGTTGACTAATCTATTTTTAATAAAGTAAGATGAATAATTTGGCTTATAATAGCCTTTTCTTGACGTGTAAGCCTTCTCCAATGTGCATGAAATCTTTTTCTTCTTCGAATATGTGACACTTACAATTTGATCCACTTGTAGTGATAAATTTAGCACTCTTTAATTCTACTTCTTGGATGCACATGCAAGAAAGAAATCTCTCTGTGAGAAAAATAATTCTTTATTTGCAATACTTTGCAAAAATAATTCACCCATGTATTCCATCTTGATGGGGACCACCTTTGGTTATGATTTGAAATCTTTGCACATATTTCATTTTGCATGCTCATAATGACATCTTTATCTTTTGTGAATACATGAAATACTATCTCCTTCAATTATAATTTAGTCAACCTCCAATACTTAGGAAAAGATACATCCCACACTGTGGGGACCACCTGAACACATGAGTGTGGGTCCAAATTTGTTTCCATCTCCTTTTGACACCTAGTGATCATATGCAAAACTCTTCCCTTTCCTCTTTGTATGAAGTTTACTTGCAATTTTTTAAGGTATCTTTGAGGAGATTAAGGTAATCATCCAACTTGGCATCTAGCATCTATCTTGACCATATATTTACATGGGGAATTTTATCATTTGTATCTATCATTGTTAATAATAATATCACCCTACTTGGTTGGTCTCCTTTCTGATTAAGACATGTCATAACAATGTGGTCGGCACATATACTATGGTTTTTCGGCTTTAGATTATCATTGGCACATACTATAGTTTTTGGTTTGAAATTAATCATTGATTAATGTCATTCAATTTTATCATGACCTAGGAATGTACTATTATGATGAAATCTTTTTAATCATCATGGTATCGGCATTTGATTTTTCAAAGCACTATGGTTCTATACCTTTAATAGGTCAATGCAAATGATTTCTTGAATGATTGAGGATGGCCGCCTTGCATGATGACTCACCCCTTTGAATTGGGTTGGTGAATTTGTTAACCTTGATTTAGCTAGGTGTTTTTATGGCTGAAAACATTCGCACATATATAAACTCTAGTTGATTTATGAGAAACTTTGGTTTGCATTAGAAATAAGTGGTTTGTATTCTTGGCCATTTATCATGGTACCTTTAAATTTGGATAGTTGTTTTTTTTATGATAATAAATGTAATATTACATAGCACTTGGTAGGGGTTTTGGACCATCAATCTTATGTACTTTTACATATACGCCATTGATCTCTACTTTTCCCTCTGCTGAAGTTAGGGTTTGCATTTGCTTCAAACTTGGTGATTGGATTATGGCCATTTATCCTCTATCCCATCATATCTATGATCGTCGATGTCTAATTGTGGATTTAGTGATGTGGACTATTTGATCATATTTTATTTGATCTTGGCCATTGATTAATAACTTTGGATAGTTAGGTTGATTAAAAAACTTGACGAGCATATTACTTTTTCCATTCTAGTACTAATTTTGAGTGGTGAAGCCCTATCAATTTTTCTACTCACTACCATCATGGTTTGATCTCAAGCTTAGTATTCCTCTATAAATCAGTTCTATTAGGCTCACGAATGTTGTCATTTTCCATTTTTATTTCTCTATTTTGAGATTCTAAGCGAATCTAGTAGAAGTGGCCATAGTTGGTTTCAAACTCTCTGGTTCTGTGTAATGTGATACGAGCTTTGATTTTTGATGTATTTTTGCTAGCTTATCATCAACATTTATGTTATTTGTAGCTCATTGTATTCTGGGCACATCGTTCTCATTTTAGTTTTTCTCCCGAACTTAATTCATTCTCAAACTTGATGTTGTGGTAAGTTTCAAGCTCCATTTTTGTTCTTTCGAGTTTTTACTTGTCACTTATTTATTTATTTCTTTTCCTTGACAATATTCTAAAAAATACTTTGAACTTCTGTGATTTTGTGATTCTTAAACTTCACGAAACCCTGCGAGAGCATTTTAGAGAAAAGTGAGTTATAGAAAACTGATATCTTCTTCTTTTACCTTGATGCTTCAAGGATTTGAATAATTTATTGAAGAATGATAAGTTTATTCAACCTCCCTACATCCGTTGTGAATATTGGGGAAATGTGAACTATGCTTTCTATATTCAACCAAAACTCCTTTCTTCACTTAACACTATACTTAACCTTTTGGAGAGCTCATAGACTTCTAAGACTTTGGTAAAAACTTCCATTGATATCTAAATAACAAGTTTTGTAACCAATGTCTCAGTAGAGTTGATTTGAATTCAATTACCTAAAAATGAGTTTGATGAATTTATGAGTTTATCAAGCTTCTTGAAGTTTGGTTTCTACTGGGCTTCATTCTTATTGTGGGAATTTTTACTTTTTCATTTATCTTGAACTTGAAATTCTATTATTATGATTCCACTTTCCCTATGTTACTTGTGATACTCAAGCCTCAGTGGTTCCATTTCTATACATGATATTTGAGTTTTTTATTCTCCATGAGCTTCCTTCATGCATGAGTATAGGGTGAAACTATGAAACATTTGTCGAGCTTATCATTTTCATTTTTGTGTCATGGTTCACCATGAAATCCTCTTAGCCTTTTGTTACTTCACATTTTTTTGTCACTAGTACTAGGTCTGCTTTGAAAAAAACAAAAATTTGTTGGTTTGAGATCTAGGTCGGAATTTAGACCTCTGTGAGCATGCAAACCGTGAAGATACTCTCTCTTGGATTATGATAAATATTAGTTTATACTTTTGATTCAAAATGATTTGATTTGAGCTATGTATTTCAGTTCTATCAGCTTTATTTTGTTCCAGTATGCTTGTATTATACCATTTTTAATGATTTCTAAGCTTTAACACTACATTAACTCTCGACTATAGGTCATTATCATTGCATGTTTTCAAGCTTTATTTTCATCTTCATATTCTAACCATCTTCTCAAACCATTTGACATTCTTTACATTCATTATCAATTGCACTCTATCGATATCAATGCATTGAAAGACTAAAAGACTGAATGGATTTGAAACTAACTGTGCTTTCGGAAGCAATCTACAAAATGTAGTTTGTAATCTCCTGAATTGTTCTTCAGAAGTTGTAACATGTCATTTATACTTGAAATTCACTCTTTCTCTAACTTGTAACTTGTTGTGTATATTTCAAAACTCCACCCAGATTTGGGTTGCTCCTTTTCTTTAATGATCTTTGTTGTATATGCTTGGATTTGAGATGTTATAACATTGTTCTTGATCAATGTTAACTGCATTAACCTATTATATAATCAATGTATCAAGATTTGTCTTCATGAACACAAAGCTCTTTATTACTATTTGATCCTGCTATAGTGAAATTTTATATTTGAATGTCTCGATTAATCTGGAAAATTTATCTGGAATGCACTATCAATTGAGTAGGTATTGCGGTTGTAATCTATTTTTCTGTTTTATTTTCAATCAGAGATAAGTTCACTTCAATTGTACTTATGGATTGTAACTTGTAATTCCTTTAAGTTAAACCAAATTGTATCTTATAGTTTTTTTGATTTTTATCTTCAAGTTGTGGAACTCTCTTTTCTTTTGTGAACTATTTGACTATCCCGATCTACATAAGTATTGATCTCATTTCAAAACTATACTTTATCATGTGAGCATTAAGGTTATACTATAAACCTTAAGTTGGATTTGACTTAACTTCTTTTTCATTCCTTGTACTCTATTTGAGTCAAATTATTCTCTAGAACATTAATTAAAGAAAATATGTACATCTCTTTTATAACTTCCATGCTTTGATATTTTCCAACATGATAATTTGATTCATTCTTATGCAGTCATGAAACATAAAATTCTGGTTGTAACTTCTAGATCAAATTATATTGATATTGCACTTCAATGCTATGATCTTGGCACATTCATATTAGTTTCTTTGCTTGTGAAGATGATGGTAAGTTACCTAAAAACCTCACTTCATTTGTACTTTTGATATGCAATATTGATGGTTGTTTTGTTAATCATATAAATTGACATTCTTTGATCTATTTGACACTATTCTCCATGCAGAATATCCATTACATATTGAAAATTATATTCCTTTGATAGTTATATGGTTGTATTTAGCTAATTTTTATTATTCTATTGGAAAACATTTGGCCACAACCCTTTTTCCTGTTTACTGTAGATGCATTCTCCTTTCTTGATTTATGAACTTGATTTAATCTTTTGTTGATTTATTAACTTGCTTCAATGAAGTAAAACCTATTTTATTATTTCATTAGTATGAACTTATTTTGATTCTGGATCCTACTAGAATCTGCAATTTTCTTAGAATGATGATAATCTTATACTTGATAGATGATCCTTGAGATTATTCAAAATGTACTTGTTGTTTCATTCATTTTGATCTCATGTGTGATGAATCTCGTCTATTTTCACTATTATTTTCAACTTATATTTTTTCATCCAAATATTTATAGTTTTCTCATTTTTGGTATCTCTTGTAACTATCCTCTTCATGGGTTCTTATAGAGGTTTGAAAATGAAAACTAGAAGACACATTTTCTCATTTCCCGTGCTTTGATGAAAACCTTTCTTTGAAAGAATTGTTACTTGTGTCTTCTTTCCTCACTTTGATTTTAGTGTCTTGATGTCTTCTTTTATACATCTTCTATTTGTATTTTCTTTTTCTAGGACAACTCATAAATCTGTACCATGTATATTCCTTGACAAGTAATTCCTTTTCGTACAATAATAATTTTGCAAAATATTTATCCTTACTAATTTCCTACATGTACTGCTGCACACTTACGAAATAGTTAAAAAAATATTTATGGATTTTGGCGTCTCTTGTGTTCCATGGTTTTTTTTTCTTTTTCTTTATTTTCTCGAATCGATTATGGGAATCATATGTGCTGATGTAGAATGTTTCTCTTATCAATTGTGTATATGTATGTGATGTACCTTATACTTTTGCTTTTTTAGAAATCCATCTGCATGTAGTTAGATAGTACAAGGGTATAGATTAAACCTTGAGCTCAATGTCTGATGACAATTCTCTTTCATTTTTAGGTACATTGTGACTACTAGGAGAGTTGAGTAAAAGATGGAGCTAGAGCTGAAGTGAAGAAGACCAGAAGAGAACCCAAGGAAATGATGGGTTTCTTCTATACTCTTTTAATTTTAACTTCATGCATATGTAATTCTTTCTTCAGTAGTTATGAGTTACATCCCACAACTTATGTGGGAAATATTTGTACTTCTTCATGAATAAATAACATTTAATATTTAAAATTGAGTTGTATACTTCTTTCTGATTTCAACTTAATGACATGTATATTGATTGTATAATGGAATAAACAACTCAAACAAATAATTAAATGTATTTACATGCATAAATAAAGAGGTTTTAAATACCTGTAACTTAATAATGAACTCTCTTTCTTGTAAACTTCAACTTTGTTTGTTGTTCCCAAATTTAGAATTTCACTTAAACTATGATTCCCATCTTCATCAAGGCAATGCATTAGTCCTTCAAGGATTTTGTGTTTCCTTTTTGAAGATGAACATGGAATGGCAGACTATGTGAGGTATTACATATTGCAAACACACATAGCTACATATTACATGTAACTAATCAATTGCTACAACTAAAAACATGATAAAATTGTAATGCATTCCCCTAGTTAGGTCCACTTCATCAATACCATCCATTGTAACAAATTTTCAAGTTTCCCATTTTTGCAAAAGTGCAAAAATTGTCAACAAGACCTTTTTCCTTCCATCTTTGTAAATATTAACAAGTATCACTTGATAAAGATGATTTATCATATGACATATACCTTGATCTTCCTCCCAATAATCTATCTTGGGTGTTGTACATTCCATTTTATGTCTTATTGGCTTAATTACCACACATGGATCTTGTAAAATCATATTGATTCATCAATTCTACTCATTTATAATCCCTTCCAACTCTTAAATTTTCTTTTTGTGAGTTACATAAATCTTCTTTCATCTCATGGGAAAGATTTCTCTTGATCAGATCAATATGCACCCCCTTCACTATAAAAATTGGCTCTTCCCTTTCACCATTATGTGTTTCTTTTCTTATTCTAAAGGTAAAGATTATTTTTCATATTTCTTATCAAATAATGGCGAAGGTACTAGTAGCAAAAATCTTGAAAGAAATTTCTTTAGAGGATTTGAACTAGATTTTTGACCTAAGTGGACCTGATGAGGATTTGTTAGGGCCTTATTTGAAAAAGAGTGTGTAGGAGACACCAAAGGACCCACGACATATAGAAAATTTGGTTAGAGATTCTTACAAGAATGATTAGGATAAATGTTGTATTTGACACCTTTTAGGTCACATATTTTCATATTTTTCGGTGGGAACACCTTAAATACCTTGAAGTCCTAAAGAAATTTTTGATTGAAAGGAGGCCCTAAGTGTATGGGAAGATTGATTTCAATGTCCATTCCTATGTGATGAAGATTTTACATTAAAGGATATTCCCAAGGAATCATATGTATTATATGAAAAATCATCCATTGACACCATGTCTATTATCTCTCACAAGGTAGATGAATTAGAGTGGAGGATCATCTATTTCAAGAAGGGGAAGATGAGACATGATTTTTGATAAAAAATTATAATGCCAACACCATCTTTGGGAAAGAGGAATGGAGAATCAAGTGCTCATCCCCAATCGTTATCTCAATTGGAGAAGAAGAGTTGTCGTATTCGATCATTATTCAAGAGCAGCAATATCATCCTGTCGGGACAACAGGGTAGATTTTCCATTCAGTCATCCTCTCATTTAGTTCCTCATGATCCTCAGTTAGATCATGAATTTTCAGTCCTTAAGAAAGTTCCTTCTCCCGAGATAACATGCACCCTACATAAGGAGATGGGAAGATGGGTCGAGCTCAAGACCTCATAACTTTCCCAATCCGTATGGTGCGAGTTCTTGCCCTTCTAATTACTTCAGAATTACCTCTCAATCCACTCTTAAAAAGTCAATATCTCACAAGGGGAAGGTGAAAACATCCTTCTTCATAGGTGGTTTGGATCTTTTGGATTAGGTGTCCTCCCATAAGAAAATAATTCAGGTGGTGAAGATCATAGATAGTCCTAGAATGACTCTTGAGTCATTGATGGAGATGGGGATGTCTCAAGATCTAGCAGGGTCCATTATATTTGTCCAAAAGGTGCAAGGCTCATGTGAATTTGAGCTGAGGAAAAATAAGTTGTTGAACAAGCTTCCTCTATTAGGGGGAAGTTTTGAGGAGGGAATAAAAGATGTCTGAACATTGTTGTTTTCATTCTTGTCATTATTCTCAACATCTATACAACCCTATTCTATCATGGCCGGGGCCCATATAGAACCCTATTTTTTATTCTCTCAACATGCAAGAAGCACAAACATTAGAATAATTTATATTCTTATATGAATGTGCATTGAATTTTATCCAAGCCATATAAAACTAATGTATCATACTATTTTACAATTGATATGAGATAATAATGAATTTCAGAGTAACAATTATCCTTAATGAAACAGAGATAATAGTTAAAAAATCAACATAGAGAAGAAGTATGGGAAGAAAGTAAAACTTTTAAAATCCACAAGCCTAAGCTTGTTCATCATTTCCAATATCTCTATCCTTTCATTCTTCGTTTCAAATTCTAAATCCTAATCTTTTGAAAATATTACCATGTAGGCATCATATCTCTTGAAAAGATCATTTATTTAAATTTCATCTAGCCATGTGTGGTGCTAGAAGATTAATGTCTATAAAGAAATTGCATCCATACAATGATCCATCTTCTGCTTGTATTCCAGTGGCCTATCTTTCAACTTTGTAATTCTATTCTCAATTTTTCTTAGTGTTTTAATGACTTCATAAGAGAAATCATCCTTTTCAATATTCCTTTAAAAGAGTAGATAAGGAAATCAATATTGAAATCACTTTAAATCTTTTTGAATTTTTCAAATAACATGTCTTCTAGTTTTAATTCGATGGCATCAAGAGTATCATCAACCAAATTTCTTTTCACTCGAGTTTTTCTTTGAACCCATTAAATTTTCCACTCTAAGTTTTGATAATTATTCCAAGGCATGTTCACTTCCTCTCGAATTCTGCTGGTACAATCTTTTCCAGCTTAAGCAATTCATCAATGAGTAGGTTAATACGGTCTAATTTGGGAATAATTCCCTCTAACTAAAAGATCTCATTGTCACATTGCTCATTTATATCGTCAATCTCATGAAGCCGTCTTTTGAGATATTCATATTTTTCTCGTCTTTCTCCATTGTTGCTTTTCCCTTTATTGTTAGTTTTTGATCCATGTTTATTAAACATGAACCTTCTTGAAAACCTTATCAATATTATCCAATCCTACGGGTGTGTTTACCAAGGTATCTTCTTGAGTGTGGCTAGTTTTCCCAGTTAGTTGTTTCATACTAGAAGTCAAGACTTTGACCTATCCTTTCAATTTCTTCTTTGTTATCCTGTCTTTATCCACCTTTTACAATAAGTAATTTACCACCTCATATAATCCTTATTTTAGTTGATCTCTGGAGGGATTTCCTAAAGGAATGAGCTAGACATTATAGTCACTAGCTGTTACATTTTCTATGGTTTTACGGTCATGAGGGATTGATATTTCTAGAGTTTTGGACCCCAAAGGATCATTATCTATCTTGGTAGTAATGCTAGAAATTTTGGAGGCTCTTACCATCTTTGGAAAAGATAATGCAATAAGATCAATAGCCTAAATAGGAAGAATTTATTTCTCTTCACTTGAAATCAATTCACCAATCCACCCTTTTGTAAAACTTCCTCTAGCCTTTGCTTCCTGCAATTCTTATTGGGGTTTCTTGGAGAAAACAACCAATTTATTAGATATTCCTTGTTCAATATTGGGCTAATGTATTTACGTGGTTCTCCCCTTCAATTTCAATAAGCATCTCCCTACCCTCATCTTGCCTTTGGCATTTCCTTCACTTGTCTCTCTCCTTGGTCTCGCATACAAAGATTGATCAGCCACCTTTTTATTTATAGCAGTATTTGAAAAATATTCTTTCCTTATCTCTCTAATTGATGCCACATTATATTCAATTTATTCTTTGAGGTTTTATTTAATCGATAGCTAGCTGGTAGATTCCTCCTTCCCATCACATTACTCTACCTTCTTTGAATATTATTGGGTTGTGATTTTACTATCCTCCTATTCTAATGACACCTCAGATTATGTCATAGTGGATTTCTCATCTCATTCCAACTCCCTATTCCCATCTAGAGATTGCATATCTATACCAACAATAAATTCCTTTCTAGCACTTACATTATGTGTAACTTCTATTGCCTTTTAGATATGGATATCTCTTCTTGCCCATGCTCATCATCCGTATTAATTTTAACACAATGGGAAGAATATTGTTCTACTAATATTTTTGGTTCTTATGATTCTAAAGTTACTTAACCTGTAGGAGAAAATTCTGTTGTTTGGATCTCAACTTCATTAGTTGACAATCGAGTGACCTGTTATCTCTCGAAAGTGAACCTTATAGAGAGATGACTATAGGCATTCTAAGATTTCTCTAGATCCTTCTCTTTTGCAGATCAATGGAAACACCTCAAGTCTGTGGGTATACCTATTGTTGAGGTGAGTCTTGATATCAGGCGGGTTCCTTCTTTATTTATTCTAAACTATTTTTTTTGGGCTTTAAGGGTAAAAAGATGACTGTAAATGAATTGAAAAAATGGGGTGATACACCAAACGTATCAAGGATTTGACCGAGTACATGCAAAAATATTTGAGAATGGATTCGGATATACAAACCAATAGTTTTCATTAGAATATCAAGACAAAAACTTTATGTATTAAGGGAATGATTCACAATAATATTGTTAAGATAAACACGCACACTAATATTATGCAAAAGTAATTAAATTTGCAGCAAGGTAAGATGATTAATCGGGAATTTGACATTCACAATAAATAATAACATATACATAGTACTACAAATAATTGGAAAGGTAGAAATCAATTCTCATTTAAAGGGAAAAATTGGCCAAAATCTTCTTTAGCATTCCAATGTCTAATAAGTTCTCCATTGTGCTTTGCCAATCCACACAATATAAAGAAAAATTATTCATCTCATCCTTCCTAAAAATACACTAAAAATTGTACTCTCCATGCATCCTATTTTTATCCTTTCTCATGAATAAATAAAGGAATAAAATAAACATGCTAATACAATGAGGCATTAATAGCCTTGATTACAAAAATACAACTCAGTCAAATTGCAGTTGACTATTCTATTTTAATAAAGTTGGATGAATAATTTGGCTAACAATAAGCTTTTCTTGATGAGAAAGTCTTCTCCAATACATGCAATCTTTGTCTTCTAGTTGATGATGTGACATCTGCAACTTGACCCACTTGCAATGATAAATTTGACATTCTTTAGTTTTGCCCCCTTGGATGCACATGAAAAATAATATCTTTGTGTGTGAGTAAAAAAAATTCTTTATTTGCAATACTTTGCAAAAATAATTCACCCATGCATTCATCCTGATGGGGACCACTTGCAGGCTCTGATGTTGACATATGTTTGTCTTCTTGTGGTCACATGAAGAATTGCACTCCTAAGAAAATATAATTTGATCATTTTTAAAATCTCCCACTATGGGGACCACCTATGATGTGTGCACACTTGGAGGGTACGAGGTTTCTTTTGCAAAATATTGAGGTCAATCTTTGCAAATGCTAAGGTAAAATATATTTTGACTATACTCCACTTATTTATCATTTTCCCCTCATGACTTGGTCATTGGCATACATTATGGTATTTGATAATGTTTGGGTTACATTGCATATGATTTGGTTTACCATGTCGACCCCCTTTTTGAAAAATTATTACATTACATTGGTCGTCGGTGCTTGATTATTTTGGCATATATTATAAGACCTTAAACCAAGTTCAAATGCAATGATTTATTAATCATGGGGATGGCCCCCTTTGACGATGACTTACCCCTTCCTTTTTCGGTGGCGAAGATGTTAACCTTGAGTTAGCTAGGGTTTTGGGATGCTTGACACGTTAGTACTTTTTTACCCCGGCTTTTTTGGAGTAACTCAGGAGTGTGTATGGAATTTGATGATTGGTTTTCGATCACTAATATTTTTCCCTTGTTAATATTAATTGTCGATGATTTATCTTTAAGCTGCGGTCGGGCATTAGTAACTCAAGGTAATTTATATGAATATGGTGAATATGGACCATCGGTTAACGTACTGCAAGATCTGAACCATTGACCTATTAATCCTTGTGATGAGGTAGTTGGATTTTAGTTAAGTTATTTGATTGTTTGATTATTACATGATTTGATATTAGCGGAAATCGTCAATGCTAACTCGAGAATAAGTTACGTCTCGATTGAAAATATCATTGATCTTATCATTTACTTTACTCTACTTCCTCATTTCGAGTGTCGAAGCTCTCACAAAATTGATCCAGAAGCCATGAATGTGATATTGAAGCTATGTGGTAGGCTGTGTGAAGTTTTGTGCATGCATGTGTTTGGAAATCTCTCGCCATTGTCGATATTTTTAGTTTCTTGTGATTTATTAAATGACCACTATTGTTGATCTTTCAAGCTCGGTTTATTCACAAAGAAGAACTCTGTGAGTTCTTTGTTTGCATTATTTAACTCAATGACGACTTTAAATGAGCTTTAGACTGTCAAGGAGGTGAGATTTACCTCGAACCTAGTCTTCAAACTTGGGAAATCATTATTTTTGTCATTTTTACTTCAATAAGCACTTAAACTGGAATGTTTGATTTCTCTAATGTTCTCATGAATTTTATGACTTTATCAAGTTGGAGGGCTTGTTCTAGGTGCATTCATTTTCCTACATTCAATTATTTTGAGGGCCTGAATATTTTTCACTACGACTAGTAAGTTTTTAAGACTTTATAGTCATTTTTGTAAAGAAAATTCTGAGTTTCATTAAAACAAAAAACCCATATCTAAGTATGCTTTTTTTAGCTAAAGAATACCATTTATTTTCCATACTCTATTTTCTTATTTTTTCATTCCGAGAGGAATCCATTGATTTATATTAGAGCTTGAATTTTTGCTTTTTGAGCTCTCTTGGGTGCACCTAAACACTACTTTTCCCTTAAAGTCACAGATCTAAATATTTTTTAAAAAAGTTGGTACGCATGATTTCCTATCTTAGTTCTCATTCCTTAATGGCCACCTAGTAGCTTAACACCTGTGAAAAATAATATCCTTATGTATTTTCATCTTGGGTTTACATTTATAACTAGTCATGCTTCATGATGTAGGCCATGTTTTGAACTTGCATCTTGTCTTAGTATTGATAGTTTAGCTTATCTCGATATCATATTTTCTTTTTTATTCATGAGGGTTTTAATCCCTAAAACCTATGAGTTTTTTCCATTTATATTGCACAAACCTTCTATTGGGTTGAATTGGGCCTATAGAGAAATTGTATTGGCTCGGTGTTGTTTTATCAATGTAATGAAACTCTGAACTCTGAATTCAATTTGATCTCTATGTTGAATATTTTGATCTTGATCCATGAGCCATTTTTAGGGTTGTGAGCTATCTTGCTTTGTATCTTCCTCTGTATTTAATGTGGGCCACTCGAGCTTACTTTTTCTTGCACAAATTTTTAAATTGTATCGCTTCTTCCAAGTGAGTTTTGGAAATGAACATATTATATTCTCGCTTCATTATTTTCGATTACAACTTTGGATATTTGTCCTTTTTTGGGATTCAAAACTCTATTTGAGGCTTTCTGTTTAGTTCATGGCCACCATTTTTGAGACATTTTAGCTTTGCTTCAATTGTAGTTGAATATTCTTGATAGAATATCTTATGGATTTTGTTACTCGACCCATCTACAGAAATATGTATATTAACATACTTTAGCATGTACAATTGTCCTCTAAAAGTAATTGTTCCTTTGATTTCTTGATCAAGTACTTCATGCATTGAGACTTATGTTTGAGCTAACTATACTTTTAAGAACATTTCAATCTATAGTTCCAATATACAATTTGTAATATTTGTCATTCATATTGTTGTTTCATTATAAAAATTGCCTTTGGTGGCTTTGCCTTTTGCATGAATGATTTTATGAATTTTGAGCCATTTGTTGCTCTAGCATTCAATGTCTGTTTGATCTTAAAGACAAGTAATTTCTTGAACCTTTCATGACTATCCTTCCTTACATCCGAATGAGACAATGACCGTATTTCATTGGTTTCTTTGTGAGAATTTTTATTCTTTTAATTATGAAGATAATAATATAATTTACTATACTTAATTCTAAAGACAAGGTTCGAGATATTCTTTGTAATTCTTCTTCATCTTTTGATGTACATTATCTCTGCTTCATCTTGTATTTCTTAGCTCCTAAGTAGTGTCTATTCTCTAATGGTAAATAGATCATCTGGAATTTGATCATTTATTGTACCTCTACAACCTGTTTATGATGTGATATTTTGTATCTATGGATTCTTATTGAAATACACTCCTTATTCAGTAGCTTGATATGGGCTTTTTACAACCATCACTAGTACTCTACACATTTTAAATCTAGCAAAAATTGTGATCATTTAGGTCATTCGATGGAAAACTATGATTTACATTACCTTTTGTAACTACTATATTTGGTGTTTATTTTTTTTTACCATAGTTGTACTTGCATTGCTTGAATAAATTCTTTGTTCAATCTAAGTTGAATTTTTTGCAATACTTATCCTTATTTAGATTAATATTTGATCAAGAAAGTAGTTTATCTTTCGTCACAACTTTCAAGCATGTATTAGTTGTGAAATAACATGATGGAAGGATGTAAAATTTCCATTTTACGTGGCGAAGCCTTTAAATTTTTCTAATATTTCCATTTCCATTTTATTTCATCTAAATGTATGACTTGAATAACGCTTGATTGGGAAGCTCCTATGCTAATGTATGATTAATGCTTCCATTATTGGTTCCAATGCAAATTAGATCATTATAGTCTAAAAATATGTTTTATTTTGATGCAATCTTTACTTAATACTGAATAATATCCATTATGAAAACATAATTGTTGAAGTATGAAACTTGAAGGATTGCTATAAACTTTTACTGGCAGTTTGTGTTTCTTATGAATGTTGGGTGTTCATCACTTAAGGAAACAATCAGGTTTGTTTCAGTCTTGTGGTTCTTAGCCTTGTATCATAATTTTATTTTCTATTCTTGATGGTAATTCTTTTGCAACTGTATCTCTTATGACCTGTACTTTTAAAGTTGGAACTGATCACTCTTTTATAGTTACTATTTGTGATCTTTGTTGATCTTGAATAATGTGTTTGATATTTTGATTTCAATATATTTACATGATTAAGAAAACCCGTAATAGTGACATAGTTTTTCCTGTATTTGACTATATTAGTACTATACCATAGTTGTCTCTTTTTGAATTTAGTTCATGTAATTCTTTGATTCAAACTTAGAGTAGTCACACACTTTATTATGGAATGTAAACTCTTACTTTGTTTAATCCTGTGGATCATTAAAATTTTCAAATATGTCCCTTTTGTGATTGACCTGATCATGATCCTGAAAGGATTATTTTGTAAAGATGAATCTATTGATTCTTGATAAGATGTTCTACTTCAAAATGCATGTGACTAAAAACCTTCCATATCTCTTGTTCATTTCTTTTTGTATTGAAGTTTCTTTTCTATTCTTGCTTGACATGATTAATTTCTTCCTTTGTTACAACATGTACCTGCACATCTTAGAAAATATTTAGAAAATATTTAGGCTATTTGGCATCATTTGTATTCCATTATTTTTCTTCTTTCCTATTTCTTTTCTTTCTTCAATGATTATGAGGAACACATGTGCTGTTTATGGAATAGCATTATTTATCTACTAGGCATTTATATTTTCTCGTATTCATAACTCCTAAGATCGGAGATTCATTTGCACGAAGATAAACACTATAAGAACATGATTTAATCATGAGCTCGTGATTGATAGTCTCTTCTCTGTTTGTCTTTTAGGTACAGTGCAATGTTGAATAGCAAGGATGAAGATGGAGCAAAATCTGGAGTGAAGATAGAGCAGTGCGACCAAAAAAACAAGGTAATAATGTATTCCTTCATATTCTTTTGCTTTTATTTTCATGCATATACACTTTCTATTTCAGTAGTTATGTTGTGTACTTGAGTCTCATCCCATGGCTTATGTGGAAATCATTTGAAATTCATTATGAATAAAACATTGAATTCAGAAATTGATTTGTGTACTTCTTTTCGCATTTTAGCTTTGTATATGGATTATCTAATAAATTAAACAACTCAATAAAATAAATAAGGTATTTAATCATGAAGGAAAGATATTTAAAATACACGTAACCTTAGTAATGAACTTTGATTGATGCAATATGTAACCTTGGTTGTTGTTCCAAAACATACACTTCATCTATTATCTATTTTAAGTCTTCATCAAGATAACACATTTGTCCTTCGGGGTGTTTTGTTATTTTTTGGAGACAAAAATGAAATTGGAGACTGTGTGATTTGTTACATTTTGTAATAATAGAAATAGTTGTCAATTAAATGTAGTCATTAATTAATCGACTTGAAAAAGTATTAAACTAAAAGAATCTCCCCTAGCTTAGGTTCACTTCACCAATGCCATCCATCATAACGAAGTTTTGAGTTTCCCATTTTTGCACAAGTGCAAAAATTGTCAAAATTTCTTACGATCTCGTAGGGAAAGCTTCATGTTAGCTTATAGACCGGTGCCATGCTCTTGTCCATTGGGAATGGATTCCAAAGCATGTAATCAAAATTCATGTTTCAAGGTCTAACCCTTCCAAAACAAACTCAAAGCGGGAAAGGATTTGGTAAACTAGAACATGTGGACAAATGCACTTTGTATTCAATTTGAAAAAAATTACAATGTGCAGGAGCTACACTTATTGAAAGGGAAATCCTACTCTAACATAAAATTGGAGGATTTTAACTAACACTGTTTAAGAAACATACCATTCATAGGAATGGGAAGTTCCTCTCCTTTCACCCGTGAAAGCTTAAAAGAATTATGTTCCTTTCAAGCTGAAATCATATAAGGAAAACTCCAAATCTGTTTCAAATTTTGCTTGGTTTCCCGGCTTTGAATGATCAACATCCCATTTCAGCACAATATCTCCTTCATTGAAGATTCGAACTTATCCTTCTTATCAATGTTAGGAATTAGAGAACAAATATGTGGAAACAATTCCTCAAACCATAGTAGTAGGAAACTATATAGCAGAATTATACTTGCGAAATGTAAAAACATAAACAAATAATGCACAAAAGAAGACAAGACAAGATTTCACATGGTTCACCTAATGTGGGCTACGTCCACCAAGAAATTGCTTATATTTTATTATCAACAAGAGTAAAAAACTCTCACAGTCTTCTCTCAGTTATGAACTCATAACAAAATTCCAAACATGCTAAACCACAATTGACACCCAATTTCTTAGCCTTGATCACTCTTGATCACCTATTGATCATTAAGACTCAATACCTCTTGAACACTCAAGATATCTTCAAGATACCCTAACACCTCTATTTATAGGATTAAAATCCTATTAATAATTCCTAAAGCTGACCCTAAAAGTTTGAAAGTCACAATCTTTCAACTTCCCATGGTTGGAAAAATAGTCCCGATGTTAACAACCAATTAACAACATGTTAACAACAACGTCGTAGCAACGACACAGTGACTGCAAAACAATGTCACAACAAATGATTTAGAATGCTCCTAAAGTCTCCAAACTTAACCATTCGAGCTCCAACACTTCAACATTGATTTGAGAAGACCAAAAACAAGCTCCACACCAAAAAAATATTCCATTTGTTGACTATTTCCACCGAGTAAAGTTCTTAACCCTTCATTATCAACCATAAAGGCCAATCAAAGTTGAACACAACTTCAACTTCTCCCTTGTGACCACCTTGGTCATCATATCCATAGGATTCTAATTGGTATGAATATTTTCCAACTTCAACTTATCTTCTTCCAAAGTTGTCCTGATAAAATGATATCTCGGATAAATAATCTTCATTCTAGAGTGGAAAGCGGAGTTATTCACCAAATGAATAGCTATCTAAATATTACTATGTAGTCTCCCAACTTCCTGCTTAGGACCCAACTCATTAAGTGATTGTTGTAGCCAAATCATCTCCTTTCTTTCCTCTATGGCAGCAACATACTCATCCTCTATGGTTGACAAAGCCACAACCTTTTGTAACCATGAAATCCAACTCACCGCTATATCACCAACCGTAAATACATAACCTATCATTCTCCTCCTATTGTCTAAATATCTTGCCATCTCTGAATCTACATAGCCATGTAATGTACTATCTGATCCACCAAAACACAATGCTTCTCCCATGGTCCCTCTCAAATACCGAAGGATCCACTTTACTGCCTGCTAGTGCTCTCTACCTGGATCACTCATAAACCTGCTCATTGCTCCCACTGCATGGGCAATGTCAGGCCTAGTGCATACAATAGTGTACATCAAGCTACCAACTACTGATGAGTATGGTACCCTAGACATCTGTATTCTATCCTCCTCAGTCTTGGGACTATGTTCCTTTGATAATTTAAAGTGACCTGCCAAAGGAGTACCAACCGGTTTAGCATCTTGCATACTAAACCTCTCCAAGAACTTCTTTATGTACTCATCTTGAGATAATACCATCTTCCTCTCCTTCCTATTTTGAGTTACTCTCATACCGAGGATTTTTTTTTTTACACCCAAATCCTTTATAGCGAAGGAGTCACCTAGATGCTTCTTGAGTACCTTTATTTCCTGCATGTTCTTCCATACAACAAGCGGATCATCTACATACAAACATAGAATAATATAATTACCATAAAAACTTCTTGATGTACACGCAATGGTCTAAGTGATACCTGGAGTAACCCTGCTCCTACATAAAACTGTCAAACTTCATGTACCACTGTCGTGGAGCTTGTTTCAAGCCATACAAGCTCTTCTTCAATTTGCACACTAACCTCTCCTTCCTTTGACCTCATAACCCCGTGGCTGCTACATGTACAATTCCTCCTCCAACTCATAATGAAGGAATGTAGTCTTCACATCCAACTATTCTAAGTTCGGGTCTTCTACTACAACTAAACCAAGAAACAGTCCTAATACAAGTCATTTTAACAACTAGAGAAAACATTTCATCAAAGTCTATACCTTTTTCTATGTAAATCCTTTGACCACCAACCAAGCCTTGTATTGTTTCCTATCTCCATCTTCCTATTTGATTCTATACACCCACTTGTTCTACAATGCTCTCTTGCCCTTGGGTAGCTCCACTAGATCCCAAGTCTAGTTTTCCATAAGAGATCTATGCTCTTCATCCATTTTCTGCTCCCCCTTCTTCCTAGTATCCACTTGCACTACTTTCTCAAAGCATTGTCGCTCTCCATTGTAAGTGAGAAATAAATAATTGAAAGATGGAGTAAATTTTTCAGGTTACCTTCTTACCCTAGAAGACATTCCCACCTCGGGAGTTTGGGGTTCCTAATGAGTAGGTACCTAAGCTGGTTGTGCGAAACATGCTTGAACTCGAACCGGCCCCTTGGACACCTTGTTGTCTGCAATATCCTCTAACACTATGTATTATTTCTTTGATTTCTCTTCTGTTCTATAATCGATCTTTATACATGATTTTTTCATTAAAGACAATATCTCTAGATCGAAATATTTTCTTGTCTTTAAGACTCCAAACACGAAACAAAAATAATCTTCAACATATCCAACAAACACTCATTTCTCAAACTTAGCCTCTAACTTGGTCCTATCATCTTTATCAATGTGATAAAATACCTCAGATCCAAATACTCTAAGAAATGAGTAATCAATTTTCTTAACAGACCAAGTCTCCTCAAGTATACCTCCATCCAAGGCCATAGAGGGTCCTCTGTTAATCAGATAAATAGTTGTGCTTACCGTTTCCACCCAAAACATGAGTGGCAACCCCACATGTAACCTCATGCACCTAACACGCTCCATGATTGTCCTGTTCATTCTCTCTGACACTCCATTTTCTTGTGGAGTATTTGGAACCATTCTTTTCCTACGGATCCCATTTACCAAACAATAATCAATAAATTCATTGCTGCAATATTCCCCTCCATTATCTGACCTGAGACATTTCAAATTGAGACCTGTTTCATTCTCAACCAAGGCTTTCCATCTTTTGAAAGTTTCAAACACATCAGATTTCTTTCTAATGCAATATACCCAAACTTTTCTAGTTGCATCATCAATGAAAGTGACGTAATAACATGAACCACCAATAGAGTTTACCTTATTTGGCCCCCATACATCTTTATGCACTAACTCCACTTACCCTCCTTCCCTGGTAGGTCCAACCTTGAGGAATCTCACCCGCTTCTATTTCCCATTAACACAGTCCTTACAAAAGTCCAAATCTAACTCCTTTAATATGAGCAACCTATCCTTTATAATCTACATGCCCTTCGACTCATATGACTAAGTCTCGGTGCCAAAAGTTGCATCTCTTCATCTGCATTAACTAAATTTCAATAATCAACACCATTGGTTAAATAAAAGTGTCATTTTTCTTACCTCTTACAACCACAAGACCTCCCTTGGTAACCTTCCAAGAATCTACTATAAAACTAACCATACAACCATCACTACCTAGATGTCCCAATGATATCAAATTCTAACTCAACTTAGGCACATGCCACGACATCCTTAAGTAACCATGTGTTCCCATTCTACATTTTCTCCCGAACAAAGCCTTTCCCTACTATGCTGCATGGTTCATCATCACCAAGATATACATGTCCAAAATCACGTTGAAAAAAATTAGTAAAGTAATGTCTATGTGGGGTGGCATGGAAAGAAGCCCCGAATCTAATACATAAGATTCAACAATATTGTCTAAAGAAAGAATTAAGGCATCTTGAAAAACATCACCTACTGCCAAATTTACCTCTTTAGTTTCCTCCTTATCCCAAAGAGCCCAACAATCTTTCTTAGCATGACCAACCTTCCCATAGTGCCAACATTCTAACTTACTCTTAGACTTTGACCTTCCATGATCATTCGACTTCCCATGGTTACCTTTCCCTCTATTCTTTTGTCTCCCAATACTCTCCACCATCAAAGCATTTCAATAAGTAGAAGAATCTTTGGTGCTCTTCCTTCACATTTCCTCACTTAGGATCACAGCTATTACATCCTCAAACTTCAGCTTTGAGTTATTATCGACTGAATTACTTATAGGCATAACCAAGTTATCCTAGCTATACGGTAAGGAGCACAAAATCAACAAAGCCCTAACCTCATCATCAAAGTCAAATTTTCCCAAGTTTAACATAATCACAATTGTATTAAATTCATTCAAATGATCAACAATAGAACCATTTTCAGACATCTTCATATTAAATAAATTTTTCATCAAAAAATATTTTATTAGATGCAGAGGGTTTTTCATATAACTTCCCCAATGCACTCATGAGACCTCTTGTGGTCTTCTCCTGCGATATCTTGAACGCAACCGAAGATGTAAGGAATAAACGAATTGCCTTGGGATCCTTTTTATCCAGTAACTCCCAATCCTCATCTAACATGGCTGTAGGTTTCTTTGCTTTTCCAGCCAAAGGAACATGGAGGTCATTTTGATAGAAGTAATCCTCCATTTACATCTTCCACAAACCAAATTTCTACCCATTGAACTTCTTAACCATAGATCTACCCTCATCTGTCATAGCTCTCACTCAAACTTAACTTTCCCTATGATTTACAACTTCAACAAAAACCACCAAAGCTCTGATACCAATTGTTAGGAATTAGAGAACAAATATGCGAAACAATTCCTCAAACCACAGTAGTAGGAAACTATATAGCAGAATTATACTTGTAGAAATGTAACAACATAAACAAATAATGCACAAAAGAAGACAAGACAAGATTTAACGTGGCTCACCCAATGTGGGCTACATCCACCAAGAAATTTCTTAGATTTTATTATCAACAAGATTAAAACAACTCTCATAGTCTTCTCTCAGTTATGAACTCACAACATAATTCTAAAGATTCTAAACCACATCTAAGCCACAATTGACACCCAATTTCTTAACCTTGATCACTCTTTATCACCTCTTGATCATTAAGACTCAAGACCTCTTGAACACTCAAGATATCTTCAAGATACCCTAACACGTATATTTATAGGATTAAAATCCTATTAAGAAGTCTTAAAGCTAACTCTAGAAGTTTGAAATTCATGATATTTCAACTTCCCACAGCTAGAAAAAAGTCCCGACATTAAGATCCAATTAACATGTTAACAACAACATCACAACAATGGCATAGCGATCGCACATCAATGTCACTACAAATGACTCGCAAAATGCTCTGAAGTCTCTAAACTTAACCGTTCGAGATCCAACACTTCAACATTGATTCAAGAAGACAAAATATAGGCTCCACACCCCAACAGTCAAATTATTTCTTGATCTATTTTTTATTCTTTTCCTTGTTCATATGAGCTTCATCTCTTAGTTCCTGTAACTCCATTTTCTCTACATAACGAACTTGCAATAGTTCATTTTCAAGTAATTCCATCTTATGTAGAAAATATAATGTAAGAAACTCAACTGAGATGGTGATCCTTGCCTCTCTTCCATAAACAAGCATGCATAACAGTGAATTTCAAACTTATCTTTTAGGAGTTACTATGTCAACCCAAAGTGTTGAATTCAACATTAGATGCCAAGCTCTTTGGTTATCTTTGAGTTTTCTTCTGATGATCCTTAAAATATTATTGTTAGTAGTTTCAGCTAACACATTACCTTATTGGTAATAATTAGATGACATACTTAAATAGATTTTTATTTAATAGCCCAATCTATTACCTTTTCACCAAGAAATGCGAGGCATTATACGAAATGATAGTTGCTTAGAACACCAAATCTACAAATTATACCTTTATAAAAGGATAGTATCAAAGTTTCATTAGCATATTTCAAAGATATTTATTCATTCGAGTGTGTAAAGTAATATTTAGCAAGTAAAAATCCACTTGTGTCCTTACGATGAAAAAGGATTTATCATGCCTATAAAGTCTAGACCCCACTGCATGAATGGCTGATCCACTGAAATAGGTTGTAGGGGAAACAAAGCTATATATTCTTTTCCAACAAAGAAATCACATTTCTTACATTTTTTGATCCATTCGATGTAGTATTTGAATATGTTGGGCTAACAATAACCAACTTTCATAATTTTTAAATTTTTAGTATGTGTTGAAAAATGACCTCCTTCAGGTCCTTCATGGAATTCGTATAATAATTGCTAAATTCTATCATAATCAACACATCTCAGAAATATTCTATTTATATCTCTCTTAAATAAAATGCCATCAATGAAAACATAAGGTATAACTTGTAACTTGAAATACCTTCATTTTTTTTTGTCCATACCTTTCGGATAAGTGCCATGTTGTAGATAGTTAACTAAATCAATCATCCACCTTGATTCTTGAACTTCTTGAATAAGCTTAGGTTGCTGATTTTTTGGTTGCACCATGCTATCTAACTACTGATATGTAACTTTAGCATGCTCTTTGGATCATCGATTCTAAAGCCTATTGTTTTTCATATCAGCAATTAGATGCTTGCACAAACCTTTACCTCAAATATGTTTTCACAACATGGATATCAACATCATATTCCATAACCTTTGTTATCCATCATGCTCTCTTCTCATTCAATTCTTTATTTAACAAGAAATATTTTACACTTGGATGAGAAACAAGAACATGTATCTTATTGTTTGAAAGCATGTACTTAAAATTATTTAGTCCTTTGACTACTAAAAGTACTTGTTTTTCAAGAAAAGTGTACCTTGTTTCGTAGTCATGCAAATTTTTTCCAAAAAAAGTAATTGGCTGCTCAATATTTTCATCATTAACCTAAGTTAATATAGCTGAAATTGTTTCAGCTCCTACAAGTGCATACATTGTAAAATCTTTATCAAAATTTGGATTTGCAAGAGTAGGAGCCTATGAAATGGTTGTTTTAATTGCTTCCCTTTTTTGGTCCAAGAGAAATCTTTCTTTATAACCATGAGTTTAACCAAAATCTGGAACAAATCTTCTAACAAAATTGATTTTTTCCTAAAATCTTTGTAATGCCTTCTTGTGATGAGGAAATGATAGTTGTGATATGGCTTCAATTCTGAAAGGGTCAATTACTAAACCTTGTTTAGAAACAATATGGCCAAGTAATTTACCTTGGTGTACTGAAAAAGATAGACTTTTTGGGATTCAATGATATTCCAAACTATTTGCATAACTGAAAAGTCTACCTTAAATGTATTAGATGTTCATCGGAATTTTTTTGAAAATATGGTAACATCATCCAAATAAACCAATATGAATTTATTTAGTAAGGTACGAAAATCCATGTCCATTGCATGTTGAAACATTGCACCAACATTTGAAATGCCAAAAGGCATTCTTTTGTAAGCATAAGTACCCCACTTGGTGGTAAAAGTTGTTTTGTATCTATCTTCTTCTCGATTAGAATCTGATTGTATCCACTATAACCATCCAAAAGAGATAGTCTATCAGAACTGAAACTATTCTCAAAATCTTATCCATGTTAGGTAGTGGATAATGATCTTTCAATGAAGCCTTATTAAGATCTCTAAATTCCAAAGATAATATGATTTCTCCATTCTTTTTTTGAATAGGAACAAGGTTGGCTACCCAAATTGAATGCTTGACTGGAAAGCTAGTACTTGATTTGTTTAACTTGGATAATTATTTTCTCATTAATGGCTCAATTTTTGGATTTACAGGCCTTTTCTTCTACCTAACTGGCTTGGAATTTGGTTGTAATTCTATTATATGCTGAGATAAAATTAGATCAAACCCTCTCAAATATTAGTACTTCTAGGAAAAAACATCTATGAATTCTTTACATAATTTGATAAATGACTATTTTTTAGCTAAAGAACATACCTTTCCAATAAGTAGTTTCTTGTCATCCACCAAGATTTCTTCATAGTTATCCACGTGAGTTGAAATATTTCCTTTGTCCTTTCTTAATTGATCATCAAGAACTGAAAATGTCTTCTAGAGTGACCAATCCTTGAGGCAACCTGTTTTTTTTAACTGAACAATTTGATCACCATAGAAGTGTTGTAGTTTTTCTGATTTACTACAAAAATTCAGCCTCTTGCTACAAAAATATACAAATTTGTTTATCGTCTTCAAAAACCTACCAATTCTCTCCATTATCAGGCACTTGAAGGTCTGATAATTAATTTAATATGTGGTTATACCTTTCTGTTTTCGATATGTTCTAGTACATCAAAACTAGCACAAACTACTATAAGTCCTATCTGCATGCTTATTTTTAGCTCTTGGGATAAATTTAATGTTAATAGCATCAAAATCATCCATTAATTTTGAAACGCTATATTTTTAAGAATTCACCAATGAATTCTTACACATATTAAAGCTTTTCACTTTATTAATAACTCATTCTGAATCTCTAAAAACTTGTAAAGTACTAATACCTCTCTTTCTAGCCCATTCCAAACCATGAATTAACGCTTTGTATTCAACTACATTACAAGTGAAAGAAAACTAAAAACTTAAAGCTGAAAAATACCTTTAACTTGAAGGGGAAGTAAGTGTTAAAACTTAAACTTGTCATTTCTTATTTTTGGCTCCATCGAAGTGAAGCTTCCATAGCCCTTCTATTGCTTCTTCTATTTTGGACAAGAAAGGGAATTGGTGCATTTTCTTCATGCAAGAAATAAACACCAAAAAAATATTCTTCTACTTCCTTAAAAGGGTCATAAGCATGTTCTTCTTGAGTCTTTTCATCCATGAACATATTAGAAACACCATCAAGTGTGGAAACATGAGTTGTAACATCGAAATCAAACTAATCTAGAATTGAGTAATTTTCTGCATTTAAAGCATGAGGCTCAATATGAAATCTAGCCAAAGGCTCTAAATTTATGGTAACCTTAGTTCCATATCATGTAGTAAAGAACAAAAATGACCAATTTGAAGAAAGATAACCTCCTATTTTTGTTGTAAAATCTCGTGATAAACATAAGGAAAAATAAGGAGGCAAATCTACAACAGTCACATCTTGTAGAATTGTAACATTGGGACAAGCATGTAAAGTTACTTCTAGGTTTCTGATAATACCAATTGTATTAGTTTTTGTCCCATCTAGTTGCAACACGCTTTTCTCTGTAGGCTCATACTACAGGCCCAACTTTTCTGCAATTTCTTTTGGCATAACTGTGCTACTTGCACCACTATCAACCATGCAGTTATGAACTAAATGATCTCCAATAATTAGAGATAAATAAAATGGTGGTGGCTTCTTGATATCATGAGTGTTTAAGACCTTTTAAACCATCCATTTAACTTCTTTAATGCAGTCTTATTCCATTGTTCCAAGGACCATGTCCGCTTTTTGAACTTCCTTTTCCTATAGTTTTGAAGAAATCTGCAGCTTAGCAAGTTCATGAGAAAGCATCTCTTGCTATCTTGGAATACTTAGAGCATCCCACATTGAGATATTAACATTATGATTTTTCATTACATCAACAATGTTAAAAGAAGCAATAGTTTTGGAAACAAATTCTACTATTTTAGCATAGGCTTTAGTGAAAACTAACTCTGCTTCAGTTGCTCTTGATATATGAGGTATAAACAATCTTCTTGGATCAGGTTGTAACTGTTTTTGTTGTTCTTTACCAGCTGAAAAAACCTATTATTTTTTGAGGAGAAACAAAACTGTTAGCTGATTTTTGGCCTGTAGTTGTTTTATCTATGACTATGGGTAGAATAGGTCTATTTTGAAACTTTTGACTTTCCTGGGCCTTTTCTTGGGCCCTAGTAGTAACTGCAATAAAATCATCTTCACTAAAACTAACCAAGTTCTATTAAGGTTCTTTCTGAACATGAGTTTCTTGCTTACCACCTTCCATTTGAGGCATGAATGATGTCTCAAGTTGAGGTTGTTCAACAAGGCTTATCTTTATGAACACATTTGGATAATTTCAAGATGAATGAGGTTGATTACAAGGTTGACACCATTCTTATGTAGCCATATTAACTGGGAATAAAGTGTTATATGAAGTAGGAGCATTGGGTCAAATTGCCTTTGTTAATATGGTTGTCTATAATTTGATTATGTTGATAAGGTTGCCTATTTTGTTGGTTTTTCTTGATAAGGAGCTTGATAAGGCCTACTAGGTAATGCAAGTCTATTTTCAATCAAAGTTATCTTGTTTCCCATAGTCTGCAAAGATTTAAACACATCATCTGATGGGGCTGCAATAGTAGGTTCCAAAATGGTGATAGGTTGTGGGATAGGTGCCAAATATGCTAAAAAAGGCATTGAAGAACTTGGTGCCAAGTTACCAGTTTGAATAAGGTTGTTTTCATCTCGGATAATAATATCATAAGATTCTAGGAGAGTCTCTCCTCCCATAGACTAAATCATAGTTGAAATATCATTGTTTAGGATCTAAGATAATATTTTGGGAGAGTCTTGACAATTGGTAGAATTCTTTCCCAAGTTCTAGCAAAATGGATATTAAAACTGACCATAAATTCATGATGAACTCTCTTAATTGTAGACAATTGTTCTATGAGGGATAAATGATCCAAATGATCTTGAAATTGTTTTAGCAATTTACCACCTAACTCATCCCAAGTTCTTATTCTTCCAATCTCTAAGTTTCTATACCATTGCAAGGCTTGCCCTTTAAATGATGCAACTAAAAGTCTCAAGGATACATCTTCATGTGTTATATTATGGAATGCACATAGGGATGAAAAATATTTGATGTGCTCTGTAGGTGTAACTTGATTTTCACCAATGAATGAAGGAAAAATTTCATGGATGCATTAAGAATATCATGATAAACTAGGATTACTAATGGGATTCCATTAGTAAAGGTCACAAAATTCCTAGGTGGTTGAATATCCATTGGAAAAGCGGGATCGAAATAAAGCTAAATTGATACGTGGTGAAGGAAGATTAGGATGAGGGTTGTTAAAACCAATCCTATTATAAGGTAGGGTGTTATGAACTCTTCTTATTCTTGTATAATTCAAAGGTAAAGAAATAAATTCAGAAGGAATTCATCTTACCGATGATATTTTAGTCACTTAAGGCATGGACATGTATAGCAAAAATGGTCTGAAATCAGCCCTATGAATTCACCAAATAAATATTTTAATCTTTAGAATAAATTTTTTATCTTGTTGCTGAAAAAGTAACTTTTCTTTGTTGTGAATCTATTGTAAATTGTTGTGTAATTTGCTTGCAGATTTGATTCGTTGTCCCATCGGGCATGCCAAAATGTTATCTCTCAAAAGTGCACCATGTAGAGAGATGAATGTAGGGGTTTAAGCTTTCTCTGGATCTCTCTCTTTCGTAGATACAATGGAAACACCTCAAGGTCTATGGGTATACCTATTGTTGAGGTGAGTCTCCAGTATCAAGGCTGGTTCCTTCTTGATGTATCCTAAACTAATTTTTTGGGGTTTTGAGGGTAAAAATATGACTGTAAATGAATTAAAAAATTGGGGTGATACACAAAACTTATTGAGGGATTTGACTGAGTACATGCACAAATATTTGAGAATGGATTCTAGATGCACAAACCAATAGTTTTCAGTAGAATATTAAGGCAAAAACTTGATGTATTGAGGGAATGATTCACAACAATACTGTTAAGATAAAATGCACACTAATATTATGTAGAAATAATTAAATTTACAACAAGGTAAGATGATTAATCAAGGAATTTGATATTCACAAGAAATAATAAGGTATACATGGTACTACAAATAATTGGAAAGGAAGAAATAAATTCTCATTCAAAGGGAAAAACTGGCCAAAATCTTCTTCAAGCACTCCTTTGTCCAAAAATCCTCCTCTATTGTGCTAAGCCAATGTACACACAATATATAGCAAAATTATTCATCCCACCCTTCCTAAAATAGACTAAAATTGTACTCTCCCATGCATCCTATTTTTATCCTTTATCATGAATAAATAAAGGAAAAAAATAAACATGCTAATACAATGAGGCATTAATAGCCTTGGTTAAAAAATACAACTTAGTCAAATTACAGTTGACTGTTCTATTTTTAATAAAGTTGGATGAATAATTTGGCTAATAATAAGCTTTGCTTGATGAGAAAGTCTTCTCCAATACATGCAATCTTTGTCTTCTAGCTGATGATGTGACATCTACAACTTGACCCACTTGTAATGATAAATTTGACATTATTTAGTTCTAACCCCTTGGATGCACATGCAAAATAATATCTCTTTGTGTGAGTAAAAATAATTTCTTTATTTTCAATACTTCACAAAAATAATTCACCCATTCATTCATCTTGATGGGGACCACTTGCAAGCTCTGATGTTGACATTTGTTTGTCATCTTTTGGTCACATGAATAATTTCACTCCTGAGCAAATATAATTTGATCATTTTTAAACTCTCCCTCTATGGGGACCACCATTGATCTGTCCACACTTTTAGGGTATGAGGTTTCTTTGAAATCAAAAAAAATTTTGAGGTCAATATTTGCAAATGCTATTCTCCACTTATTTATCATTTTCCCCTCATGACCTGGTAATTGGCATACATTATTGTATTTGATAATGTTTTGGTTACATTGCATATGATTTAGTTTACCATGTCAACTCACTTTTTGAAAAATTATTAGATTACATTAGTCGTCGGTGCTTAATTATTTTTCCATATATTATAACACCTTAAACCAAGGTCAAATTCAATGATTTATTAATCATGGGGCTGCCCCTCTTTGATGATGACTTACCCCTTCCTTCTATCGGTGGAGAAGATGCTAATATTTAGTGAGATAGGATTTTGTGTCACTTGACACATTGGTAATTTTTCAACCTTGGTCTGGTTTTGAGGAACTCACGAGTATGTATGGAATTTGATGATTCGTTTTCGATCACTAATGTTTTTCCTTGCTTAATCTTCATCGTCGATGATTTTCTTTAAACTTCGATCAGGCACTTGTAACTCGGTGCATTTTTTATTGAATATGTTATATTGCTATATACCATCGATTTACGTACCTACAGGATCTGAACCGTTTCTCTACTAATCATTGTGACAGGTAGTTGGCTGTTTGTTAAGGTTTTTGATCATTGATTGTTGCACGATTTTATCTTAGCCATCAATCTAAATCAAAATGAGCTAGGCTGATTGAAAATATCTTCACTCTTATCATTTACATTACTCTTCTTGCTCATTTTGAGTGGCCAAGCTCTAGAAAATTTTCTCCACGAATCCATGAATGTTATCTTGAAGCGTTGTGGGAGGATGTGTGAAATTATGTGTATGAATGTGTTTTGATCCTCTCAGAAATTGTTGATGCTTTTAAGTTTCAGTTGTGATTTCTGAAATGTATGCCATTGTTGATCTTTCAAGCTTGGCTTTTATTCACAAAGAAGAACTATGCGAGTTATTTTTTTATATTATTTAACTCAATAAAGACTCAACCAAGATTTAGTGTGTTAAGGAAGTGAGATTTACCTTGAACCTAGTCTTTAAACTTGGGAAATCATTATTTTCTGTTGTTTTTACTTCAATAAGCACTGAAACTGGAATGTTTACTTTCTGTAATGTCTTCATGCATTTTATGACTTTATCGAGTTCGAGGATCATTCTAGGTGCTTCCATTTTCCTAGATTTGATTATTTTGAGGGCCTAAAGATTTTTGACTCTGACTGGTAAGTTTGTAAGACTTCATGGTCATTTTTGTAAAGAAAATTTAGAGTTTCATTAAAAAAAAAAATGTGGGTATGGTTTTTTTTTTTAGATGAATGCTATCATTTCTTTTCCATACTTTATTTTCTTGTTTTTCATTTTGAGATGACACCATTGATTTCTATTAGAGCTTGAATTCTGTGCTTTTTGAGTTCTGCTTGGGTGCACTAGAATACTGCAATTCTCTTAAAGTCACAGATCTGAATTTTTTTATAAAAAATGGGTACTAATGATGTCCCAACTTATTTCTCATTCTTTACAACAGTTGCCTGGTAGCTTGAAACACGTTCAGAGTAATATCCTTATGTATTTTCAACATGGGTTTGCATTTATAACTAACTCATCCTTTTATTATCCTCATGGACACTTCACACTTCGTGGTGTAGGCCATGTTTTGAGTTGTGCATCTTGGCTTAGTATTGATAGTTTAGCTTAGCTTTGTATCATCATTTCTTCTATTTATTCATGAGGGTTTCAATCCCTGGAACCTATGATTGTTTTACATTTCAATGGTATGCTAGGTTTTCACATTTATAGTGCACAAGACTTCTGCTAGGTTGAATTAGGCATGTAGTGAAACTGTATTGGCTTGGTGTTGCTTTATCAGTGTATTGAGACTCTAAACTCTGAATTCAATTTGATCTCTGTGTTGAAGCTTTTGAGCTCGATTTATGAGCCATTATGCAGGGTTGTGGGCTATCTTACTTTATTTCTTCCTCTATATTTATTGTGGGCCACTCGAGCTTACTTTTTAGTTGCAAAAGTTCTCAAACTATATAACTCTTTCAAGTGTGTTTTTGAAATGGATAGATTATATTATGCTTTTTCTTTTTTTTTGATGAAAAATTTAGATATTTTTTGCTTTTGTGGGATTTTAAACTCGATTCAAGGCTTTCTATTTAGTTGAGGGTTTTTATCTCTGTTTATGTTGTAGTTGACTATTATTTATAGGATCTCTTATGCCTTTTGTTACTTTGACCAATCTAAAAAATTGTATATTAACATACTTTAGAATATACAGTTTTCCTCTAAAAGAAACTTTTCCTTTGATTTCTTGATCAAGTACTTCATGCATTGAGACTTATGTTTGAGCTAACTATACTTTTGAGAACATTTCAATTTGTAGTTCTAGTATACAATTTGTAATGTTTATCATTCATATTGTTTTTTCATTTTAATAACTTCCTTTGGTGGCTTTTTATTTTGCATGAATGATTTAATGAATTTTGAGTCATTTGTTTCTCTAGCATTCAATGTTTGTTTGACCTTCAAGACAAGTAATTTATTGAACCTTTCATGACTATTATTCCTTCAATCTTAGATGAGCCAATGATTTGTATATCGGTGGTGATGTTGTGAAATTTTTTTAACTATTTCAATTATGAAGTTAATAATATCATTTCATGTACTTAATTATGAAGACAAGGTTCTGAGATATTCTTTGTAATTCTACTTTAGCTCTTGATTTACATTATCTTTACTTTAACTTGTATTTCATAGCTCCCTAAGGAGTGTCTATTTTGCAATGGTAAATAGATCATCTGTACTTTGATAATTTATTGTACCTCTACAACCTATTTATGATGTGATATTTTGTATCTATGGAATCTTATTGCAATACACTTTTTATTCAGTAGCTTGATATGGGCTTTTTCCAACCATCACTAGTACTCTACACATTTTAAATCTAGCAACAACCTGTGATCATTTTGATCATTCGATGGAAAATTGTGATTTACATTACCTTTTGTACCTACTATATTCGGTGTTTATTGCATTTACCATAGTTGTACTTGCATTGGTTGACTAAAATTTTTGTTTAATCGAGTTGAATTTCTATAATAATTCTCCTTATTTGATTACTATTTGATTTATCTTGTAGTTGTTTATCTTTTGTCACATCTTTCAAGCATGTATTAGTTGTGAAATAACATGATGGAAAGATGTAAAATGTCCATTTTACATGGCGAAGAACTATCAAAATTTTCTTAGATTTCCTTTTCCATTCTTTTTCATTTGAAAGTATGATCGAATAGTGCTTGATTGGAAACCTCCTCTATTGATGTATTTGATGCTTTCATTATTGTTTTCGATGCATCTTAGATCATTATACTCTAAAACTATATTTTCTTTTGGATGCAATATTTACTTGATACTAAATAATATCCATTATGAAAACATAATTGTTGAAGTATGAAACCTGAAGGATTTCTATAAACAAGTATTGGCAGTTTGTTTTTCTTTTGAATGTTGGGTGTTCATCACTTAAGGAAACAATCAGGTTTATTCCAATCTTACGGTTCTTAGCCTTGTATCATAATTTTATTTTATTTTCTTGATGGTAATTATATTTTTGTATCTCTTATGATCTTTACTTTTCAAGATAAAAATGATCACTACTTTTATAGTTACTATTTGTGATCTTTGTTGATATTGAATAATCTATTTGATCTTTTGATTTCAATACTTGTACATGATTAATAAAACCTATAATAGTGAGATAAATTTTCCTGTATGTGACTATATCAGTAATGTACCATAGTTGTTTCTTTTTTATTTAGTTCATGTAATTATTTGATTTAAAATTAGAGTAGTCACGTAATTTATTATGGAATTTAAAATCTTACTTTGTTTAAGTTTGTGGGTCATTAAAATTTTCAAATATGTCCCTTTTCTGATTGACCTGATCATGATACTGAAAGGATTAGTATGTAACGATGAATATGTTGATTCTTGATAAGATGTTCAGTTTTAGCATGTGTGTGACTAAAAATATTCCATATCATTGTTCACTTCCTTTTGTAATGAAGTTTCTTTTCTGTTCTTGCTTGTTAAGATTAATTTCTTCCTTTGTTACAACCTGTACCTGCACATCTTAGAAAATAGTTAGAAAATATTTAGGCTATTTGTCCTCTCTTGTATTCCATATTTTTTCTTCTTTCATCTTTATTCTCTTTCTTCAGTGATTATGAGGACCACATGTGTTGTTTATGGAATAGTATTCTTTATCTACTATGCATTTATCTTTTCTATAATCATACCTCCTGATATCAGGAGATTCATTTGCACAAAGATAGATAGTATAAGAACATGATTTAATCCTGAGCTCATGACTGATAGTCTCTTCTCTGTTTGTCTTTTAGGTATAGTGCAGTGTTGAATAACAAGGATGAATATGGAGCAATGCGACCAAAAGAACAAGGAAATGATGGATTCCTTCATATTATTTGATTTTATTTTCATGCACATGCACCTTCTATTTCAGTAGTTATGATGTTTACTTGAGTCACATCCCATGACTTGTGTGGGAAACATTTGAAATTCCTTATGAATAAAAAATTGAATTCTAAAACTGAGTTATGTACTTCCTTCTGCATTTCAACTTTGTATATGGATTGTATAATGAATTAAACAAATCAATAACATAATTGAATGTATTTAATCATGAAGGAAAGAACTTTAAAATACCTGTAACCTTAGTAATGAACTTTGATTTCTATAATCTGTAACCTTGATTTTTGTTCCAAAACTTAACACTTCATCTATTATGTATTTTTGTCTTCATCTAGATAACACATTTGTCCTTCGGGGCTTTGTGTTACTTTTTGGATACAAATGTGAAATTCAGACTATGTGATCTATTATGTTTTGTAACAACACACATAGCTACAAATTACATGTAGTCATTAATTAATCCAATAGAACAAATATTAAACTGAAAGAATCTCCCCTAGCTTAGGTTCACTTCACCAATGCCATCCATTGTAATGAAGTTTTGAGTTGCCCATTTTTGCATGAGTGCAAACAATTTCAACATGACCTCTTCCAATTCTTTATTTATGTGGAGATTATCTATTGATTTGGCTATTTGATCATTAATAGATACATCGAATGCATCTAATGTGGAAAAATCTTCACTAATGTCAACATCTATCACATTTGTATGAGCCTTAGAAGACTCCTGCAATGCTTCAACGAAAGGTATACTCACATCCTCACAGTCGGGTTTCGGTTACTCTCATACGGATGTATAATATTGCTATCCATTAGATCGGATGAAACATTGCCTTGGATCATTTTTTCTCGAGTGCTTCCCAGTGTCACTTCATCCAAAGGTAAAGATGAGGAAAAAGGTACAAATTGTTCCATCCGAGGTACGGGTGTACCAGGATGTGTTTGAGAAACATCATTTTTCTCATGTTCAGGAGGATCAATCACCACATCTTTGTTCTTATGCTTCTTGGGTAGGTGGGAACCCTCTCTCACTATAATTGGCTCATAAACAACCCTATGTTTCTTGTGTGCTCTCTCAAACTTATTGAGTTATGGTGTTACTTTTTGTTCCTCTTTGTGTGGCCTAGATTGAGAATGGCCACTTGCTATAGCCCCACTCATTAATTTTTCAGCACTATGAGGTTTTGGAAAAATACCTGAGGGAACCAAATGAGATGCCAAACTTTTCCCTTTTTCTTGAAGTGGTGTTGCAAAAGTAATAGGGGCATTTTCCATAGATTTGAAGAGCATTTCCTCTATATTTTCCTCAAAAAGATATAGAAGTACCAGTCCCACTAGTGGCTAAAGTCCATTCATCTATTAGTTTATAAGTGGGTCTCTTTGAAGGAAAATGAGGATATTTTCCTCCCAAAGGATCAATTCTGATGCCCCCTTCTCTCAGGGGAGGGATATCATCACTTAAGTTTCCAGATCCCTAAATTTATTCAAGATTCTTGTACTTTGGACTGATAGATCAATATTCTTTTGAGCCAACAAATTCATAGTTCTCTTCATCACATCAGTTACCCAAATATGATAATCATTTAATTTTGCTTCATTCTGAATGCAAAGGGTCTATAGGTTTTTCTTCTATCTTTTGATCAAGATAGTACTTACTCACCATGTGTGGATCATCCACAATTACCTTAGGGATAACTGTAATCTTGAAGTCTATGATTTGTGCAAGGGTCATTCTATAGAAATATCTTAGTCTAAACTCTTCCTCATCCCTACAATTCATCCAATAGTCTTCAAAATGAGGTTCATTCTCAAAGTTTTTGTAATATTATTAAACACCCATCTGATATAATAATTGGCTCTTACTTCAAATGTTTCCAACTCAAACCTCTTCAATTAAACCACAATTAATATATCTTTTAAAATTGAAGGGAATGATTACCTTCAAATTTTGATGGGGAATTTAATATTAGTTTTATGTTTCCCAGCAACCAATTTGTGAAATGGTATTAATTTCCTTACTAGTTTCTGTAAAGCCATTTTATCATCCAAGTATCTAGGAAACTTATATGGCTTACCTTGAAAGCCACTAACCCTTATATATGTTAACCTAATGTACTAAATAAAATAACATCCATATTTCATAATCACTGTTTAGCCTCTTTGTGAAATTCTATATTGCCCCCATTTTGGTTTGAACATACATAAAGTTAGTGCAAAGAAAGCATCATTAACCAATCTCACATTCCCACTCCAATTAACCAACTGTAGCTAGGGAAAGATCTCATGCATTTGGCATCACTTAACATTAGCACATGGAAAGAGGTCAGGAAAACATCTATGTCTTGGAAAATTTAAAATTAGGTACATCATCATCTAAAATTCTAGCTCTTAGGTATCACCCATTTCTATTTTTGCTACCAAATTAACAATGTGACCATGAAGTCCTTTTGCAATAAAAGTAGCCTAGCAAATGTTCCCTTTTATTTTCAAAATTATCCACATGTAGGTACACATCCATTCCTTGAACTCATTTTTAGTCTCCAATCCATCGATCCATTTGAATTAATAATCGATAACATCCTCATCTTCTTCAACAAATGTTTCCTTAACTAGTCTCTTAGGGATTTGAATTATTACCTTTTTCTCTGCTAGGAGTCATTTTTCATTTGAGTCTAGCATAGTCCTTTTCTTTTTCTCATAGTCTCACAAGGCTAACTTGATAACCAAGTTTATTGGATTAGTTATCACAGGTAACTTGTGCATTAACCTAATAGTCGTATTTTTCAATGTCAACTCTGAATCACCACTTCCATCTAGCACTTCCCTTTTTTCTAGGTCATAGTTCATGACACAATGACATACCAATTCTGGGAAATGAACCGATGGTGAATGGCACCAGACTAAGGTGATGTGGCTATCTTGAATTTCTCCCATATACTCACTCTTATTAGGGTTACTCAATCTCTTAATAAAAATTTTCAAGTCGGGATTCATTAAATCGTGTGTTTGTAATTTTATCTAAATCACTTATAGTACAAGAAGTAAGCGAGAAGGAGGATGGCATGTTTTTCATATTTAAAACCCTAGATTTACTTCAAAATTCTTTTCCAATAAAAGTATAAGAAAAGTGTTCATTAGTTATTACCGTATTTCCCATGATTGACTAAGCACTTCAATGTCAATTTGAAAGCTTTTCAAACTTCTAGTTCCTAATTCAAGTTCGATGATTAGTTTCACAATATTACCCAATGAAAATTACTAAAAATTGCAAAGAAACCACAAAAAATTGATGATAAAAAGGATCCATTTGCTTGAAAACTTTAAAATCATCCTTGATTTGTGTAATATACATTAATGGCGGCAAGAATTAATGCGTTGTATCATGGCCACTCATTCCGCTTTTCCCAATTTTAAAAATAAACCATCCACATGGAAAAAACTTGCATCACTATGCAAGCTCGAGGAGATTCTTTGTATTTTTAGCCATGTTTTAATAGATATACACTTATATCCATTTGACTCAACTGCCCAATTTTTACTTTCAATATGAACTTGAAATGTGGTCGCACATATAAGATAGTGGAACTATGGTCTTTTCCTAAAACTTTGTTCCTTTTTCACATTAATCCAAAATTATAATTTTTCTCCAATGACCCGCTTCCCTGCTCCTTATGTGGAAAAGAGCCACATGTCTTTTTGGCCCTTGGGAATTTCCTCGCACTTTTACACCTTATTACCTTGGTGTGCGAAAATATAACTATGCCTCGATCCCCCACATCCATCCCACTTGTGACAAGTGTACATCTTTGGAGGGTAGAATAAATTTATGTTTGTGCCTTTTTTGATTGTGAATATTTGAAGTAATATTCTTCAAGCTGCAAAGAAACTTTTGCATTTTTGTGAAAGCAATAGAAAGTTATAATTTTGTAACTTAAACCTTCCACACCTTTGCATCATTTGGGAAATGCCACGTACTAGTGGGGCGAGAACAAAACACAAAATTGCGACATGAACAAGGAAAAATAACATACGAGGATAATTTTCTAATTTTTAAACCCAATTCATGATCATTTATCGATTGTACGTGTTTCTAAAATAATTCATACCCAAACACGATCCTTAACCAAAAAGAGGAAACTTCAAACCAACATAGAGGAGAGCCAAAAGAGTTAAATCAATGACTGTAACCTTTCAAACCAGAACCCCTCACTTGAAAATAGAGAACTTAACAAATGTCTAAATCAAATATCAAACATAAAGGGGCAATATTATTTCAAGCGCCAACATGTACACCTTTCTAATTAATAAAGACCGTGTTTTCCTCCAAATTGAAGCTTTATAAATTGTTTTATAGTGGTTGTTTTTTGAGTTTAAGTAAATGATTATTTTCCTTTATATGATAAAGAACCTCCCCTGAACCTCCATTAAGTTCTTTCATAATTTTTGCATGTCTTTCAAGTGTGTGAAAACACCTTTTTGAGTGCATAATCTGTCAAAAAATCAACTCAAGTGAATTATCATCCTTTTACGAGTCATCAAATGTGTTTTTATAAATCATAAGTCCCTAACAATTTGGTGTATCTCCCTTTTATAAGATTTCAGTTATTTAAAGTTCATACCTAACCCAAAACCCATCAAGTTTGGTAATTTTTAGGTGATCAACAAAAGAACCAACCCACTATGGAGGCTCTCCTCGGTTTGAGCCACCCAAAACTCAAAGGATATCTCATTGTACCGACTGAATTCAAAGAAAAATAACCATCCAACACCAAGGTGCACTTTGGACTAATAACAATAACCAATGTTTGCATGGGATTTTTTATTCTCCTTTCTAATATCATTGAAAATAAATTTTTGGTAACACCGCAAGCCCATAAAAATACTTTCTTTCACCATTTTATGATTTTTTTGTTTATACCTCATTTGGTTTTGATCCTCCATCTTGCCTTTTTCAATTTTATTTTAGTTGTAAAATATTTCCTTCGGTAGAGTGTATTTGAATCACCCACAACTATTCAAATGAATGATATGTTTCCTTTAAGTAAAATGGGCCCTTAAATGTGTAATTACCCTCACAAATGGTATTTGTGTGTTTTATTATTTTTCCACTCATATTTTCTTCAAAATTAAAATTGAGATTTTATTTTATGACCAATCTTACCTAAGATAATAGTCAACATCAGAAAATTGTAAGCCCTGTAGATTATGTAAATCTTTAATAGATAACATATCTTCCAATCATAACCTAAAGTTCTTAATTGAAACTTTCCTTAGACCTTTCCTAAATGATTAAAATACCATTTTTCCACAGTGATCTCAAATTTTCCTCTCTTCTTTCTTGACATTTAATTATCTATTCCTCTAAAGAAAGAATATGGGCATGAGTTAAGACAAAATTTCATTGAGATAGATTTTGGAAACATTTTACATACAACCTATTAACATTTCATATGACATGAGAGAACCACCATTAATATATAAAATGTAAAATTCATCAATCGTTTTTCGTCACATCTTGCGTACATATACAACAAAGATGAATGAATAAACCAATTGTATAGATTGTTACTAGATTTAATCTTAGAAATCATTATATATTAATCTTGGGCTCAAGCTATATTACTATTTTTAGTTTTATTTATTTTGCGAGAACCGATTGGAGTTGTCGACACTAAAATTTTCCTCCAAAATTTCTATTTCATTAATGTATGTATTAGGAATAGGATGTTGTTAAGTGTAATTAGTAGTAGCGTCGATAGAAGATAACGCGCCGGCGTCGGATGGTTTCGCCAATAATGTGGAGTACGAATGATCAAAGTACAATAGGAATGTTGTAAAAGTAAATATTTGTCATAAGTGGTTCGGTAATGTTAAAATTTCAAAGTTTGGGTAATTAGAGAAGTAGGGTCTACATGATTAGGAATTAGAAATATTATATTGGTAATAAGGACAAGGAGTGAGGTCATAAATATTTTGTGTATTTTATTTGTAAAAAGTCTAAAAATGTGGAACCCATGTAAAATGATAATGTTTATCTTATCTTAAGAGATAAGCTTACATGTACGAGATAAGAGTTAAGGTATGGAATATGATTGTCGAGTGGATTTCTTATCCTATCTTAGAGATAGGATGGATAAGCCTGGAAGTTCTATAAATAGAGAGGCCACCCCCTCATTTAGCATAGAAAGAAGTAGTGAGAAATATTGTAGGAAGTGTGCGAAGGAAGCCATCAGTTAAAGGTGTGTTGAAGAAGCCATCAAGAGGTGTAATTGTAAAGTTTCTCCCATAGTCTTGTTGAAGTATCTCATGGGTGAGATTGTAACAGTTTCATGTTAATATTATAATTTATTTTGATATTTCAGATTTTTCGTCATTCTGTCTTATCATAGTCAATGGTATTCTTGTGTTCGGTTGTTGTTTTGCTTCCAGATTACATCCACCAAACTAAAGTCTGTGCATTAGTAAATAATCATAGCACGAGGAGTTCCCGGTGAAGAATTATCATAGTGCCGGATTGGTGATGACATTTTGGTTCCGTTGCCGGGACCATTCCTCGTTGGTGGATTTTCTGGAGAGATATTCCCACTTAGGCAAAAATTAATTGGAGGGTAACCTTGTTTTTACTGTGCATAGTAGTTACCATGGTAAAGTCATTTTTACCGTGAATAGTAGTTACCATGTTAAAGTCATTTTTGCCATGAATAGTAGTTACCCTGGTAAAGTCCTTTTTGCTGGGAATAGTAATTACCGCAGTAAAGTCACTTTTTACCGTGAATAGTATTTACCATAATAACTTCACTTTTACCTAGTGAATAGTGTTTACCACAGTAAAGTCAATTTTTACCGTAGTAAGTCAAGTTTTACCATAGTTTACCGTGGTCATTTCTATTTTATTGTAGAAAGGTGTAAAGTCACTTTCTAGTATAGTGATTCCAATTATTTGTGCACATAAGTCTTGTTAATTGTACTTGTGGGTTGGTATTTCACGGTGGTTACTTTTGAAAATGGGAAAGATTCCTATTTTTTCAGCTCAATCTAATGAAGATGCTTCTTCTTTCATTCAAGAGTTTAAACGATCTTGTATTTGTAATGGCCTTATAAGAAGGGAACAATGGACTGAATTTTTTCCTACCTTTTTGGATGGTTCAGCACTTAGGTGGTTTGAAACACTAGGTGATAATGTGAAAAATTCATGGGATTTATTAACTGAAAGTTTTCTTGAAGAATTTGGTGAACAACAGAAATATGTAGATCTCATGATCGAGATCACAAAGCTATCCCAAGGAGAGAAGGAGAAGATAAGGGATTATCATGCTCGTGTTCTAGAGCTAAGGAGGAAGCTCGATGCCTAGATCCGGAAGGAAGGACTAGCGGATGGGTTGATGAATGGCATGGATAATCTCCTCTGTAAGCACTTCATTCTTGGGATGAAGCAGAGATCCAGACAACGAGTGAAGTATGACCGCCTGTACCATTGAACAAGCAAAGGAGATTGCAAGAAGGAAAGAAGAAAGCATGGAAGAGGAGCCCAAAGAAATTGTTGTTAAAGTAGAGCCTACACCAACACCTTTGGTCTAGAATCCACAACCACTCCCGGTGAGCACAAATATTTCTCCTAGTACATCTACTGAGTATGAAGATATGCTTAGGAAGATGGGCCAGTTAACTATTAATCTTCTTCAAGGAAAGGAATTTAGTTCTCGGGGAGGAGAAGATAAGGGATTATCATGCTCGTGTTCTAGAGCTAAGGAGGAAGCTCGATGCCCAAACCCAGAAGGAAGGACTAGCAGATGGGTTGATGAATGGCATGGATAATCTCCTCTGTAAGCACTTCATTCTTGGGATGAAGCCGGAGATCAGACAACGAGTGAAGTATGACCGCCCAACTACCATTGAACAAGTAAAGGAGATTGCAAGAAGGCAAGAAGAAAGCATGGAAGAGGAGCCCAAAGAAATTGTTGTTAAAGTAGAGCCTACACCAGCACCTTTGGTCTAGAATCCACAACCACTCCCGGTGAGCACAAATATTTCTCCTAGTACATCTACTGAGTATGAAGATCTGCTTAGGAAGATGGGCTAGTTAACTATTAATCTTCTTCAAGGAAAGGAATTTAGTTCTCAGGGAGGAGATAGAGGTCCAAAAAGAAATATTTCTGAAGTTGTTTGTTATGGTTGTTATAAAAAGGGTCATTATAAGTATAATTGTCCAGATAGAGCTTCTACATCTGGTACAAGAGATAATGATAAAGGAAAAGCACCTGTGAATTCTCTTGATGTAGTAGATAAGAGTAGAAATAATGAAGTAGATGTGTTTGTAACAAAAAGAAAGAAAGAAAAAGATAATCAAGATGGAAATGATCCTAAGAAGATGAAAGAAGAAACTAGTAAGAAACATAGGAGAAGAAAGTTGGGTGTGCAGGATTTTCTGATTTCACAGGGGCAAGGACCATACTCCATCTTGGAAGATCTGTCCAAAAGGCCTGCAAATATTACATATGGTCAACTCTTGGCTATGTCTTCTGAGAAGAGGCGGGAGTTGCGAGGTGGACTCAATGCTCGAAGAAGGAAGGAGGTTGAGGTCCCTGTTTTGGAGGCAGAGGTAGATCCCTATGCTCCACAAGCTGAGGTATTATGTAATGGTATTTCAATTCATGATGTCTTAGTTGATGGAGGTGCTGCAGTTAATGTAATGACCGATTCTCAGTAATGAATATGTTGGGTTTAAAATTGATCACCCTCAACACTTATGTTAAGGTCATTAAATAAAGGAAAAATTAAACCGAGAAGGTGTAGTTTCAAATGTGGCAATATCTGTTATGGGTGTAGTATGTGTGGTAGACTTTCGGGTGATGAAAAATGGTGCATTGCGTACCCAATCTTTTGGGAAGACCATGGCTAAGGAGAGTTCATGCAAGAAACTACTTTGGAATGAAGGTTTCATGACACTTGGAAGTGGGAGAGAGAGGGTGAAGATAAACGTGATCCCTCGACATCATAAAGCGAGAACACTGTGGATTCAAGTGACGAAAGCGATGATTGGACATCCTCTGATTACTCTAGTACCAGTGAAGTGGACACTGAAGATGAAGAAAGTGAGGTTGATGTTTCAGTCATGGATATTCTTCCAGTCACACCAACCCAGGACCCCATAAAATTATCTGAAGAAGAAGTTGATGATCATCTCCAACAAATAAAGATTGGCGATGCTGTGATGGAGAGTGAGAAGGAATCCTACCTCCAGCGCTTTCGAAGGTACATACACCTATTCACTTTTGATTACAAGGAACTCCGTCAAGTAAGTTGGGTAGAACATTGTATTGAGCTGGTAGATGGTGCTAAGCCCATAAAGCAAATGCCATATAGAATGAATCCTAATTTTTCCAAGACTGTAAAAGAAGAAATAGATAAGTTGCTTGATGCGAGATTCATATTTCTTTGTGGAGAATTTAGAATGGGTTTCTCCCATTGTGATCTCAATAAAAAAAGAATGGGAAGCTACGCATTTGTGTTGATTAGGAAGCTCAATAAGGCAACAAAGAAGGATCATTACCCTCTTCCATTTTCAGATCAGATCTTGGGCGAAGCGAAGTAGGCTGGCAGAGTGCTATAATTTTTTGATGGATATAGCGGCTACAACCAAGTTCGTATAGCAGAGAAAGATCAGCTGAAGACCATGTTCACCACTCCTTGGGGAACGTTTGCTTATAGAGTTATGCCTTTTGGGTTGTGTAATTCTCCAGCAACATTCCAGCGTTTGATGAATAGGGTGTTCGAACCCTACATTGGGACCTTCATCAGAGTATTTCTGGATGATTTTTGCATCTATGGGAGAAAGTTGGACCACTGCACCAGATGGAGACAACATTTCAAAGGTTAGATGAAGCACAAGCCTCACTAAACCCTACAAAGTGTGTCTTTGGATGTTCTAAAGGTGTTTTGTTAGGGCATGTTGTATCCAGAGATGGTATTGGTACTGATCCTGATAAAGTTTCAAAATAAAAGATTTACCATTTCCTATTAATAGTAAGTTGAGATCATTTTTAGGCCATGTGGGTTACTATAGAAGGTTCATCAAGAATTTCTCAAAGATTGCACAGCCACTAACCCAGTTCTTGAAGAAGGATGTTACTTATGAACCAGGAAATAAGGCGCATGAAGCTTTTGGACAATTGAAGGAAGCCCTGGTGTCTTCACCTATTTTGAAGAATCCAGATTGGAGCAAGCCATTCATTGTGTACACTGATGCCTCAGATGCAGCACTAGGAAGTACTTTGAGCCAAAAGGATGAAAATGGGAATGAACATCCAATTTACTTTGGGAGCAGAAAAATGAGCAGTGCTGAGGTAAACTATATTGTAACTGAAAAAGAGGCTCTGGCTATCATTTTTGCTGTAAAGAAGTTTAGAAATTACTTGCTAGGGTAGAAATTTATAGTTGTAACGGATCATCAGGCTCTGAAATATATTGTCAATAAGCCTAACCCATCAGGGAGGATAGCAAGATGGATAATTTTGCTACAAGAATTTGAATTTGATATTATAGATAGGCCAGGAAAGAAGCATGTCAATGCAGATGCACTCTCTCGAGCCTATGATGGTTTAGGATCATCTTGTGATGATGATGATTTTCCCGATGCAGCATTGTTCTCCCTTGACACAATCCCTAGTGAATACATAGATATTTGGAATTATCTGAATGAATTCAAGTTTCCTGATGGTGCCAATGCAAAGACTAAGAGAAAGATTACTCAAGCCAGTCGTCCATATTCTATTCTGCATGGAGCATTATTTCGAATAGGACCTGATGGACAGTACAAGAGGGCAGTTGGACGTGATCAAGGAAAGGAGCTGCTAGAAGAATTCCACAATGGTACATGTGGAGGGCACTTCTCTAGACAACTTACAGCAAGAAGGATCTTGGATGCAGGTTATCACTGGCCCACTCTTTTTAAAGATTGTTATAATTATTGTAAGACATGTGATATTTGTCAAACACATGGTAACCGTAAGACTTCATCAGCTCCATTATGTCCTATTCTTCCCCTTGGTCCCTTTGAAAAGTGGGGAATAGACATTGTAGGTCCACTTCCAACTACATCACACCAAAATAAGTATATTGTAGTTGCCACAGATTATTTAACCAAGTGGGTTGAAGCTAGGCCATTGAAGATAGCTTCTATGGATGAAGTGGCAAGGTTCATATATGAACGTATTGTCACCAGATTTGGTTGTCCATTAGAAATTGTAACAGATCAAGGAAGCCACTTCATTAATGAGGTAGTAGAAGCCCTAGTCAATAAGTTTTCTATTAAGCACGGGAAGGCAACAACATACAAGCCAAGCACAAATGGGTGGTGGAACGAACAAATTTTGTGTTGTGTCAAATTCTAGCAAAAGATGCAGCCTTGCAGGTACATAAATGGGATAAAAGGATTCATGCAGCATTGTGGGCATATAGGGCAACATCAAAGTCAGCAACAGGATACTCCCATTTCAGTTGGCCTATGGCATTGATCCAGTTCTTCCTATTGAGTTTGATATTCCCCTGTGAGAGTTATGAAAAATGAAAGGATGGATGAAAGTGATTCAGTAAAAGAAAGGTTGGTACATCTTCATTTGCTAGAGGAAATGAGGGAAATAGCAAATGATACAAGCCATAAGAAGAAAATGAAGTAGAAGGAATACTTTGATCAAAAGATCCGATGGTCTCCATTTCATGTGAATGACTTGGTTCTAGTATATGATTCCAGATACAAAAAAAGAAGACAGAGAAAATTTCTTCCAAAATGGATGGGGCCCTATAAAATAGCAAGTGTGCATGAAAATGGTAGTGCATCTGACCATTTGGAGGAATTGGATGGCACTCCCATTACAAAATGGGTCAACCACGACAAGTTGAACATTTTCCAAGCACCAGAATAGTCTACTCCGAGGACGGAGTAGAAGCTAGGGAAGGGGAAGATGTCGACACTAAAATTTTCCTCCATAAATTCTATTTCATTAATGTATGTATTAGGAATAGGATGTTGTTATAGTATAATTAGTAGTAGCATCGATAGAAGATAACGGCATCGTCGATGCGGTGTCGCCAATAATGTGGAGTATGGTAATAGTCAAAGTACAATAGGAATGTTGTAAAAAGTAAATATTTGTCGTAAGTGGTTCGGTAATGTTAAAATGTCAAAGTTTGGGTAATTAGAGAAGTAGGGTCTACATGATTAGGAATTAGAAATATTATATTGGTAATAAGGACAAGGAGTGAGGTCATAAATATTTTGTGTATTTTATTTGTAAAAGTCTAAAAATGTGGAACCCATGTAAAATGATAAGGTTTATCTTATCTTAAGAGATAAGCTTACATGTACGAGATAAGAGTTAAGGTATGGAATATGATTCGTCGAGTGGATTTCTTATCCTATCTTAGAGATAGGATGGATAAACTGGAATTTCTATAAATAGAGAGGCCACCCCCCTCATTTAGCATAGAAAGTAGTAGTGAGAAATATTGTAGGAAGTGTGCAAAGGAAGCCATCAGTTAAAGGTGTGTTGAAGAAGCCATCAAGAGGTGTAATTGTAAAGTTTCTCCCATAGTCTTGTTGAAGTACCTCATGGGTGAGATTGTAACAATTTCATGTTAATATTATAATTTACTTTGATATTTTAGATTTGTCATCATTCTGTCTTATCATAGTCGATGGTATTCTTGTGTTCGGTTGTTGTTTTGTTTCTAGATTACATCCACCAAACTAAAGGCTGTGCATTAGTAAATAATCATAGCACGAGGAGTTCCCGGTGAAGAATTATCATAGTGCCGGATTGGTGATGACGGGTCTTGGATATAATGAAAAGTTATAAAACTTGTTTGTTTTGTGTCCCTTGACATGATGTAGTTTGCAATATTCCTATTCTTGTACCATGATGGTTTTGGAGCATTGTCATCAAAGGGTTGTGTCATGGGATAAGTCACCATGTGAGCTACATCCAATTGCTTCAATATGGCTGAAAAATTCTCATTGAGAGGAGTTACCATTATACATTTAGGCAGTGGTTAAATATGTTCTTTGGTCATTTTAAAAGGTTGATCGGTTTGAAGCTGTTTGCATGCGTTTGGAATCTGTGATTCCATCTCACACCACGTTCTTTTTTTGTTGAATATTTTCATTTTTCGTAGTTTTTGCATTTTGGTTATCCTTAGAGTGTGGGTTAATTGTTAATGGTTATCCTTAAAGTTTCTCCCATAGTCTTATTGAAGTATCTCATGGGTGAGATTATGTGATTTCATGTTAATATTATAATTTATTTTGATATTTCAGATTTGTCGTCATTCTGTCTTATCATAGTCAATGGTATTCTTGTGTTCGGTTGTTGTTTTGCTTCAGATTACATCCACCAAACTAAATTCGTGCATTAGTAAATAATCATAGCATGAGGAGTTCGGTGAAGAATTATCATAGTGCCGGATTGGTGATGATGAGTACCCAATAACTTTAAATGTTGAAAACCATTCTAGTTCTTCTTAACATGATTGGAAGTAAGTTTTATACAAAGATAAATGGATATTGTATGTTAAAAGGTTGAAAATTTTTGGTGTGAGGATAGACTCTACAACACTTTCTAGCATCCTCCCAGACTCTTCCAAAATGGGAGATCTAAAGCATATCATAGAAATCCTTTGAAACACAATAGATATAATTTATTGAGAGATGTAGTAGCAATTTTCCTATATGTAGTTTCGATTTTCCTAGTTATATCCCATGAGAACACATCTCATCAAGGATATATTCAATATTTCATGTTCCTTTTCTATTCTTCCACATTTTGCATAGATATCTACCAAAGCGATTACAAATTTAATCTAAAATTTTTGTCTATCCTTTATGGTTTGATGGATGTCCCTACCCTATTCTAAATCCCCCATTTTTACACATGAAAGTATGATGTTGGAAGAGGTATTTGAATTTATCTTTAAACCTAACAATTACATTTAATTGAAATTTTATAAATCCTTTTCAATGGATAATTTTTTTCATAGCCAATAATCAAATCTATCCATCATAGAACATCCCTTTAAGGAATTATTTCAAATAGTTCATGTGATTTTTCTATGCTTCAAAATTTTACATACATGTCTACTAGGGAAGTTGCAACTATAACATCTGGAAACATTTTGTTATCCTTTATGATTGTATAGATGTCCCTACCTTGTTCCAAATCTACCATTTTTGCGTAAGGTGGGAGTATGATAGAATATGTTATTTACAATTAGAGACATGTTTTTTTACATAGTGAAAGCATAGAAAGAGTGGAATATGATACTATCAATATCAATATTTTGTATACAATCACCTATTCGAAAATTATAACTTTTCATGTGATTAATATTGATTTTCTATTAAGATTTTTGTTGATTTCATTGCACATGCTTTATTGATTTGTAATTTCATAGAAGAATATACCACTACATTTATGCATTATGTTAAGTAACGAACTACATTACTCTTTGATTCATTCAAAGGCCTTGAATTGTTTAGTGTTACTATTGTTTTTGGTATTCACTATTAATTTGTGAAATATGAAGTTTGGTGCATTTTACAAGCATATCATATGCACAAGAAAATAATTTTATCTTCTACATATTATATTTACAGATATAGCCTTCATATTTCGACTTCCCTATCAACTTCATATAGATCATATCCATATGACTAGTTTCATATAGATGTGTTTGTTTAAAAAAATCTCTCACGATATATGAAAAGCATACAAAAGGGAGGAATCAACTATTATGAATATCAATATTTTGTATATCATGACCTATTTGGAAATTACAACTTGACATTATTGACTTATAAATTTAGAGTGTATACTGATATATAATGGTATGTGGTAAAAACTAGATTTAATTAATTTGATAAATACATGCATATAGAATAATACTTGGTATATTCAAGGAAGTTGTTTCCTACACTAGAAATAGATATGTCAATTTTTTAATGTTATAGTTCCATTTAGTTCATGGTATGTAAAATAATATTATTGAGATAACTTTTGTAGTATTTTTGTTTTGTAACACTTATCGATTTGGATTTACATGCACATTTTCAAAGCATTGTGAATCATTGTTACCTTTATATTGAGATATTTACATGACCAAATCAACATAGTGTTAATGGTGAGTGCTCTCACATTACATAGTTTGTAACATTTCAATATTAGATAAGAAAATATGAATATGTTTTTAAGTTCAAAAATTACATTAGACATTCTATACATGGAAATTTTTATGTATATGAATATATTATTAATATTGAGAATAATGTTATGTTTATAGCATGCTTCATATTAGTCTTCTACTTACCATCTAGGTCAAAAAATGATGGTATGGAAAATTCAATACACTTATGTATGCACTACAAATAGAAGTGTAATCACATTTCTATACTTGTGAAATATATTTGTTTAATGAATCTGACAAAATTCTTATTCTAGATTGAAATCTTTATCAATTTATAAACTTTATAAATAAGCTGTAGGAATTAGTAATTTTATTTAAAACATTTTTCTTGTAATTGTAAACTCACATAAAATCGAAGGAATTGAATGAACTAAGTAGAGGCTAGATTCTCGCATTAAACACTACTGATTTAAGATGCTTCCGTAAGATGGAAGCATTTCTCTTTAAAATTATTGAGATATCTATACATGAAGTCTTTATCGTAATCTATTTAAATATTTCAAGATTCCTTGGTCCATATTTGTAATAATTACTTAAGATAGGGTTTTGGTAAAGTTATGACACAATAGAAATAAAAATGAACATATCAAATAACAATTTGTGATACATCATTATCTTTTTGTTGGTGATAATATTGAAACATGATCTAATTATACTTATTACAAAACCCTAACTTAAATATGTTATACATCTCATACTAAGGAACTATAGATTTTCAATAGTAACAAAACATTTCTAAATAATTTTATAGAAAGCGATTGAAGCTTTTATCTCTATCAAAACACTTGATTTTTCTTGGAAAACTTGAATAATGGGAAAACATCTTAAAATAGATTTTTTTGTAGTTTATGTCGAAGAAATTATCGATAATAGATGATAATATATCTATGAAAATAAAGGATATAAATTTTTTTATTATAACACAATCATTCATACCTACATGTTGTTATAAAAATTGAATGTTTTAACACAAATTGGACAAGAGAAATTTGTGGGTACTATTATACATTGTTTCATCATAGAAGTCATTCTCATCCTCCCTAATTAGTCTAATAGAGGAGTTTTGAAATAATTTATTATCATTGTATACATTCTAAACTTAGATTGAGGAAACTTATAGAAATATTTAAGGTTTTCCAATTCCATCAACTTTGTAAATACGTACAAGTCATGAAATATTTTAAGTTATTCCTTAAAAAAACAAGGCATTAAAATACTCTAATCAATACACATATATTTTCCTTATATATTATAATGACAAGAGTTTAATCCGAGTTTGATGTTGAGTTACTTTGATTAAACTTTTTAAGTATAGCCTATATTTGTGCAAAGATATTTTTCCAAGCACAACAATAAGTTCTGATCCACTCAATTATAAAGTCATATAACATTAAAAATATACTAACAAGAAGGAACATTAAAAATCATAAATATACTTTGGGTGAGAATAGTAATCCAAGGGAAGGAAGAAGAATATATTAGAAACTATGAAATACCAAGAGAGAGAGAGAAAGTTTTTACACAATATATTGCAGCTCCATTGAATCAAATTTTCCATTGGAATCTTAAATCAAATGAATACAATGATGTATGTTACGACTATAGTTTTTAAGCTAGGATGTAAGACAAATTATTATAAAGGAAATCTATATTATTTATTCTAAAATCTAGATTAATGTTATAAGTATGAAAAATACCCTGCTACCCTTTTAAATAAATGTCTTAAATTTAAAAAAATGACTAAGAGAGTGTTTGGCCATTTAGCCACCTCATAGTATCTCATTTATAATTCTCATCCTCTGTAATTATCCCAATAGAGATAGTTGCGAAATAATTTATGAGAATTGAATACACTATGAAATGATATTGAGGAAGCTTATATAAAACTTTAAGGTATTTCAATCCATCCACTTTCCAAATTTGTACAAGTCATGTAATAGTTTAATTCCTTTCAAAAACCAAAGGACGATATCACAAGATCCTTTCCTTGATAAGAATATCCTCTCCCTCCTTTGGTTTGAGAAAGTAATTAAAATATTACATGACTTCTACATATTTGGGAAGTGGATGGAATGGACATACCTTAAATCCTTGTATAATATTCCTCAATATAATTTTAGAGTTTTGTTATCACCAATAAAAATAACCTCTAATTTCTCATACCTTTTTGAATGAGAAACCAATGTTTTTGGGTAAAATTGGACCATCTCACAAGATGTGGGACTTCAGGTATGAGATGATCCTCTGTAGAAGGCTAATTCTTTCTCCTAAACTACCTACCACAATCTAATCTAATGTAGGAAAAACTATCTTATCCCAATCTAACTTTCAAAGGGACCAAGGAAAAAGAGTGCACAAAAACAAATCCTATAATAAAGTGGTGATGCACCAGAAAAGAAGGGTGTGAGAATAGTATCAAATGTGTGAAAAACATAAGTAAATTCTATACTAGAAAGGGTGATAACATTTCTCCACAGTCTAGATACTACATTCACAACAATATTTCATGCACACGCAATGATAATGAATCCCTGTAAAAGCATAAAATAAACACAATATATTTGTAATGAGGTTGGAGAGGAAAGAAGAATGCAAACAAACACGGTGAGGGGAAGACACATTCACAAACTTTTATCTATTGATTCATTGATATGCATAGTTCATTCTATTATAAAATAAGGTAGTGCAGCACATTAACTTCACTATACCAAATTTACCTAGTTTTTCTACACAAAAACTATCTCCATTAAAAATGAGCCCAACACTCCAATTTATAGAATTCTGAAAGGAGAGAGAGAGGGAGAAATGAAAATCCCAAAATATGACTTCCCACCACTTTTAAGATGTCATAAATGGAGTGAAATAATGGTATTTTTATTTCAAAAGGCTACCCATGTTGTCCCATGACTTGAAGCGGTGAAGAATTTCAGCCCATGCTTCAATAAATGTTATCCCAACCACCAATAAAATCATTGTTCTAAAGCTGGGAAGATTTTCCAAAAATCACCATCAATTCTTCATCAAATTCTGAAACTTTTTACTTCTATGCATTAGTATTGGATCCACGATTCCAATGGTACCAATTTTGTGTGATTTCGTTGAGAAATGCAAAACATAGGGAAATACGAGTCTAGGCAATTGTTTTGGGTTTCTTTAGGCATTTCTAGCATTTTATGGGATTAAATATTCGATTTATTATAGATGGATATGTTTATTTTATTTTCAAAAACTACCCTCATTAAAATTAATAAATCTAGTTTTTTTGGCATAGAGGACCTCGTGCCCTTTCTAAAAATTCTATTTTTTTGAAAATCAGAGCTCTGGGTCAAAAGTTATGGCCGTTTGAAGTTCAGGGGTTGGGCGTTGATTTTTCCTTTGCATTATAGATATTGTGGGTTTTGGGGAACTCATGTCCATGCAGCACTCAAACCGTCTGAGCCCCTTTACTCACCCTTTTCCGATTCCTTTGACATTCGGTGATTTTGGGTTTTGATGTCTTGGTTATCCCTATGCGACTGTGACAATTTTCTCTACCATCTACGAGATACACAGACTTGTAGCACTTTCAAAATTTCGGGTCTAGAACGTTCTTTTTCCCAACTTTCTTAGGGACCACGTAGGACAAAAACTTCCACCTTTTCCGTATTTCTTTGAATTGTGGCCATTTCAGGTATTTTGGGCCCTGACTGTCTCTGCGTGAACTTGTGCTTCCTGGGACAACGTTTTCCATTTTTCTACAATACATTGCTTCCTTTACAAATCAGATCCAAATTTTGTATGAAAAACCCTAGTACAAATTCCATTGGTTTGATGTAGAACCCTCAAACCCATAAAGCACTAAAATAGACCCTTGACCTCATTTTTCAGATTTTTACAAAGTTTCACTAACTCCTCTTATTTTTCTAGGATAATGGAGTTAGAGCAAAGTAAAGGGGTACCCAATAATCTAAATTTGTGGCCTCTCACCATTTTTGCTTTATCGGGCCTTTAAGTTATCAAAATTACCTTTGAGAGTGAATTTTAGATAACAAGTGTATACAATTCCCATAAATGATTTCACATCTACCTATATTAGACTAATTACGGAATATAAGAATGGAATTTGGGATACTACGAGATGGCTTAATGGGCCCACTATCCAATATTTTACCTATAAATGACTGCATGAAAATATTTACTTCTCTCAAACCTCTCCATAGGCCTTAACAATAAGTGGAATTTTTATAATCCCATCGTAAATGGTCTCATTGATTTAATGTTTTGTGGTTTTCTTGTATTCTATTAAATAAATATATTTTTAGGTGGAATCTAATTTATAATAACTGCTTTTTTGGTTTCTAATATTTTATAGTTTACTAAGACTATAAACTTGTTATTTTCTTTAAATTTTCATATATGTTTTTATACTTTTTTGGAGTAAAACTTTTCTCTCTCAATTCCTACCAAAGGTTGTTATAATTAAAAAATGATGTGTGTAAGTGCTACCTATCTCAAAACTTAGTTTATGAAGAAATTTTATATAAACATCTCCCTAACTTTCATTTTTGTGGTTATTATGGCCTCAGGATGTATCTTTTTGTGTGGAACATACATACAACTATTGCAGTGTGATTCAAACTTGTGACTTATTAGTCATTGTTGCAGTGCTTTACAATAAAATTTATTTCAGTTGAAATATTTATTTTATTTTTCAAATTATTTGATATATATTCTATGGAGGTATTCACATAAAATGTGCACCTTAACACCAATATATCAAACATCTACTTTCCTCTATGTAGAAATGTGGCATAGGAAGGTCTGTCGCTAGAAAAGGTTGTTGAATTTGGCTTTAAATATTCCTATTGCATTTTATTAAAAATTTGTAAATTATTTTTAACATATCCATTTTGTATAGATCGTGCGATCCTTTTCATCTACATAAACACATTGCTTCTAATCATTCTATCAAATATTTCAGTTTCCTTTTCTATACTTCCACATTTTGCATGCATATCTACAAGGGAATTTGTAATCCAATCGACAAAATTCCTTCATCCTTTATGCTTATATGGATATTCATACCATATTCCAAAGCCCCCATTTTGGCACGCATGAAGGATTTTGGAAAAGGTGGTGGAATTTTCCTATAAATATGCGAATTGCATTTATTTAAAAGTTTATATAGCCTTTTCAAAAAATATGTTTTGTGCATAACCTAAAATAAATGTTTTTCATCATGAAAATATATCATCAAGGCATTTTATAAATTAATTCATTTGTCTTTTCTATGCGTTCACATTTTGCATGCATGTCTACAAGGGTTGTTACAAATACACTATTTTAATTTAGGTACAACCTATGTTTTGATTTTAATTTTTTACATTTTATATTTTTAACTCAATTTCATTTCAGTTTACTAAGGGTAAGAGAATTTTTTTACTTGGATATTCCTATTTTATTATTAACTCAAGGTTTTCATGTTGTTTTTCAATTCTTGTTGTTACAAAATAGTGAACAAAAATGACAACATCTAAAATTTAAAAATGACAATTTTGATCTTGTTTTTATACAAGTAGTCATACTTTTCAAGGGATTGGTCTACCATGCAAGATCACCACGAGTCACAAAATCCATAGAAATATTTCTGGTATTTAATTAATTTTTATAACTAAACTATCCTCAATATTTATTAAATAGCAATATGATGATGTCTTTTAAGTATAGCACTTAATGATTTAATGAAAATGATAGAGATTTTTCTTATTTACAAGTGATATGAACACATGATTCTATGGATATTGTTTCAAAGTTCTCTTCATAGATATTTTTAGATTTCATTGTAAAACTAGTTGGAAATTAAAAAAACAAGAATCTAGGGTAGCATGTTTGAAGGAGGTCTCACTCTATCTTGTAAAAAGTAGTTAGAAAAATTAGCTGCATAATTTATGCAAACAAGTTAGAAGAGGTGTGACAATGTAATTTTAATAGAATAAATAGGTGTACCATTATATGTCAAGGGTTAACGAAATTTAGGCACCCTTTTGTATTCTCTTCTTTTGATTTTAACAAAAATTTTGTGGATCCATTTATTATTATAAAATTCAATTCAAATTATGTTTTCATAATATTTATCACAAGTTGCCTATGGTTCGATTGATTTATATATTACTATGATTACAACATGTGAGACGACATTTATATATTTATCATACTTAAAATTTAGTTTTAAATTCTTAAAATTTGTCTTGTTTTTAGAGACAAAAATTAAAAATTGTATTGTCTCTAGAGAGACAAAAATAAAAATAGGTATTGTCTCTCAGAGAAAAATATGACATTGTCTCTAAAGAATAAAAATGAAAATTCATGTCTCTAGAGAGACAAATATGATATTTTATCTAGAGAGACAAAAATGATATTGTCTCTCAATAGAAAAAATATGCATTAATCTATATTATCTCTAAAGAGACAATATTAGAGACACGCACTTCGAAAAATATTTGAGACGATCTACAAAACTTTAAATGTCTTAATTTTATATGTTTTGGTCAAATATTGTCTCAAATCACTTTTGCCTATTATAGTAGTATTTTTGTATCGGTTTTAGAAAAACATCTTAATGAGCTCACCAATCCAATAATCTTTTCCAATGTCCATGTCATATTTTAATATTTGTTCATTATGTTGGAGAATATGATGTGTGACATATTAATTAAATGTTTTTAATATATCTATAAGAATGGAAATCATCATTCGGGTTTACAAAAATTTTTTACATCTTCTTAGGAATCTATATCTTGACTTGTGGTCCTCACCTACAACTACCCAAAAGAAAAATTAAAACAAATCCAAGTAGTCATAGATTTGGAATTCATCATCTCATTGCACATCATTGCATTGGTTCCATTTATTCTTGAAAATTTTATAAGCCTATCCACACAAGTGCTCCAAATGAAAACCATTTCCCATGATGCGAGCTTAATTATAAGAAAACAAATTTCGTTAATTGTTATCCCAATAGTTAATACTTAAGTTTTATAGTTTATGTTTAGTATTTAGGTATAAGTTTTTATTATCTAGATTACAAAGTGGGGAGACTGAAGTATTTTTTCTATTTAAACTAAATTCATTTAACAATTTTTATTCTTATTTACTTTATGATTAAAAGTGGTAATATTTTTATAGTAAATGGTAAAATATAGTGGAGGTAAAAAGAAAATTTCATGTTAGGGTTTCTATTTGCATGTCATACCATGACCACCTTGGGCCCTTTATAATAGTATTATTCACTTTTGTTCTAGGGTTTTCGACCATATATGCTCTTTATATAATTATCTCTTCTAGCTCAAACCCAAATATTGATGTTGAATATTGAGCTAGTATCCTTGTGGAAAATGGCGTCACTAGAGAAAGGTTCCCAAAAATTTCCCCCAAAGTTTTCCATGAGATAATATTTCCCCTCATGAGGTTGTTCTTTCTAGTTTTGAATTCAATATTGTATGTCAATGGATTTAATAATTTTTCCTCTTTGGATACTTTATTGGTTTAATCCCTTCTAAAATCATGCTTAAATCATAGGTTAGCTCTATGTGGGCCAATCATTGCGTCGGGCTTGAGAGTGTGGAAAAAATGACCAAATTGTATTTCCTAATTGAGTTTTCTTACTCCTCGTATGCCTCGGATATCCAAAACCACTCTGCCACCTAGTATGTTTGGAACTCTTTGTTAGTTATTTCCCTAGATGAAGGAATTCACTATGTTTTAATTTATGGATCTTAAAGTTCCCTTCGGGTCAAATTCCCCGCATTTCCCCTCTTTGCATGCACTTCATGCATAAAATTACTTCATCCATTAGAAAATTTTTTTACAAGGAGTGAAATATATTTTACATTTTCTTTCCTAAAAATAGATTTGTGTTGAAGTTTACCTATCACAAGACTGGAAAAAATTGTGGAGATCCAAATGGGTGATACTTGTTATTCTTAGGGAGCCCTTTATAGAAATTCACCTAACACTCTTAGCCATTGTGTTTTAGTATTTTCATTGATGTCAATATATTAAGGGATAAGGGTGTGTAGAGGTCATATGATTCCCCATTAAGTTTTTTTCGAATGTCACTCATGAAGGTTGATCATGAAAGTGTCATGTTTTGGTGATGTTCTATGACGTTCAAGCATGATGCAGATTTTATGGTCATAGTATGAGTCCTCCCAAGCTCGTTGAAGTATGTAAAGAGGTAAAGAAAAATAAAAGGGGTGTTTAAAATGTGTCTAATATTATACATGAGCTTTGTATGGTCATTTCATGAGTTGTCATGGGTTGTAGCAATCTTTCTAGGCCTATTCCTAGTCCTAGAAGATACAAAATGAGTTGATTGCATGTGATTTGAGTAAAAAAGTACTAAAAAGGTATGGGAAATGTGATGTGACATAGAGGATTTGTGATGATTTTCATGTCAATTATCATATTTTTGTTTGTTTTTCATGGTCCTTGAGAAGCACGAAGGTGAAGCCGTGCTAGGAAAACATAGGTAAGTCATTATGCCCGGAGAGTTATAGAATTTTTTTATCTATATGGTGAGTTTGATAAGTTTTAGGATGTTTCGTGATGCTTCATGACAAGTTAAAGGTATTTTTAATAATAAATTTCAATATATATATAGTTTTGGTAAAACTAGGTTTTGAAGAAGGCAAAACTAGCTCAAATCACCATCTTCACATGGCCGTTCTAAACTATGTGATTTGCATGGGACGAAAAGTTTTTGGGGCATATTTTTCCATTGATATAAAAGTTTTTTCAAAAAAATGATGTGGTTTTATCATCATGCTTCTATGAGTGATCATTAATAAGGTAAAGTGGTTTGAAACCCTAGTTAAACAATAGCTTAAAAGTTACTTGAAGGAAATTAATTGTAGACAAACTAGAATTGAATATTTTTTAAAAATGATGATTTGAGGTTGCATAGGAGTCCTCTATATTTCGAATGAGGTATTTTATATCTTGTGATAGTATGTGGTCCTCGGTCTAAAAGGAAAATTTATAGAGTTTTTTATTTTCGGAAAATTTGTCCATTAAAGATTTTGACTAGATCACTATTTATAAAATCATGGAAATTTTACTAGATATACATGATACTTTCATGTCATATTTTATTTCTTAGTGTCAATGTGTGCCCTATTTAGGGGGACTAGTGTTTTGACCTATTAGGCGCTTTAGTAGTGTTGTAAAATGGAAGTGTTTGAGTACTTGTAGAGGTCTAGTGAAGGATTATATTGGCCATGGATGTTTTTGACATATAATATGACATGTTTCATGATTTTTGATTTTTGAAATTATATTGAGTTTTTATGGTTGCGGTCCAAATTTGAGCTAGTTGAATCCATATACAATATTGTCTCTCCTATCATAAACCTAGCTAAAACATGAATAATTCTTTCCGAGATTTCTTGGTGTGAACCCTAAGCGAGTGGGCTTTGTGAGCCATGGGATGGATTTTGTAGGCCTTAAATCCTTGTCCCACAGAAGAAATTTGGGTTTTCTGATCTGGTTTTGAGCCATGGAGTGGAATTTAGATGCGGAAATTCCTTTAGTGGTAAGGGCTCAATGCTTTCCCTTCCTCGTGGTTCCCATCTCAATGGCTTTGAAAAGTTTCATGTGGGTAAAGCATTTACTTCTCCCCTTGTGTGTAGTGAGAAACATGGTTTGATCTCATCAAACAGGCATATGGTTGTGGAAAATGGGGCCCGACCTCTTGTTTCCTCATGTCCCTTGTTGGTGACTTCATCCCTTTTCTAAAAGTGGTGGTTCTGTTCAAATCCTATTTTTCAAGGTGCTTCGTTGAATATTTGTGGTAAGAGATATATGGTGGGATTCCCTCTCAATGCTTCCACTTTGTTAATGGTTATGCTTGGTAGGAGTGCTTCAGCGGAGATAGGTTTAGAGTCTTCCTAGGGGAAAGAATTTTTCTTTCCTAGAGGTGGCAAGTTTTAGGAATAATGTGCGAAAGCTACACCCATGGATTATGAAAAAATAACTCTTGTTTCCTCCTTCAGAGAGGATGTGTCTAAATCAAAGGAGTTCTATAAAAACCATGGTCTAATTTATATGTTCATAAACTACTTTCTGAGCCATCCGACAAATGGATTTCTAAACTTTAGTGACCCCTTATTATAGGTACATTCAACATCTATCCCTTTGCTCGAGGTATTTTAATTGTAGTGTTTGATATATCATCCGATAGGGATTTGATTCTTGGAAAAATATGGGAATTTAAGTCACACCTCCTTCTCATGAAGCCTTTGTTCCCTCTCTTTAACCCGTTACCAAAATTTTTATGATCGGACCTATCGGATAAGGCTACCCTATTTTCATTTGTGTTTCTAGAGTGAAGATTACTTTAGGGCTATAGGGGATGCTATAGGTAATTTTTAATCTATTGATCCTAGGACATATTCTTTCGATCATACCACTTACGCTCGTATTTTTATGGATATGGATATGAATATTGATATTCGGCCACTTTCAAGCTGAAATTTATGGATTATGTTAGTACCCAAATTGATTCTCCCTCGAAATTAAGAAGCATCACAAATTTGACAAGAAGCTTAGTAGCAATCAAAGCATGTTTTGTGATGTTTTGTATCTAGGAAGAAATGCAACTTGTTTGTTGTCACTCGATGTGATGAAATGGGTAGCACCCTTAAGAGGATTTGGTGTATCCTCACTACTTTATGGTTGTGCTGTTAACCAGGTGAGAAGACCCTTTTCTAGCCTTCTGTTTGTGGAGGAGATAGAGATGTCATTTGTTGTAAAGTTATTGAGAAGACCTTGAAGAAAACATGATCAATACAAAAAATATAACTCTCATGAGTTTCACTCTAGATAATGGACATATTTTCTAAGCAAGGTTCATCTACTAAAGAAAATGAAAACATGATTGCTTCGCATGTTTTGGTAATAGAAATTATGCATTTGTGCACACACAGGACAAACAGGGTAGTATGGGTATGATTGGTTGTTTTTGAATTAATTTTTATTGGACATGAGGCAGAATGGATTCGACTCACCATATCTTTGAGAGATTTTAAAAAATGGAAGGCTTGACAAAAAAATGATTCAAGACAACTAGAATGTTCCTTTAGTCGAAGGTGTGCTATAATGGAGGCCCAGAGATCAACACATTTTACCACAACCTTTAAGAATCCAAAATGAAGGTTCAAATTGGAAAACTTAACTAAACATTATCAAACCTTGTTTTATCATGCCTAAGATACCCTCAAAGGTTAACAAACAATCTTAATCATCATGTTAGGAGTAAAGTGATTTTAAAATTATTTATTTCACTATCAAATGAAAGATCTTCTGATAAATGAAATTAAAAATGCCACCAAAATATCACAAAGTTAATATCTTGTGTGATTCACAAATATTTCAATGTAAGATTGCAATGGGAACAAGAAAAACTATTTGTAGACATTCAAAAATGAAGCAAGACACAAATTTTCTCAAAATCAAACACAGATTTACTCAAATTTGATTAAATGCATTAGCAAGGGAAAGTTTCTAGAACAATCTCATTGAGCCAACTACTTCCCCCTCTAATCTGTCAAATCTGGTCCTTTGCATGCCAAGGAAGGAAAAACTAGAAAATCAGATCAAACCCAATAGTCAGATCACATCTTAATGGTAAAAGACATTTTCAAACCTTCCCCACCAAACCAAGATATCAAATTAATGTTCCTCTTCATTTGGCATGTAGCATATACCATGAAATGACAAAAACCATAAAATATGCATCCCAAAGAGCTTTGGAGAAAAAATGGTGAAAAATAATATACGAGATGAACAATTGCCGTTGAATCCCCTTTTGAATTTGGACCATCCACATGGGACATTTGAGTTAAGATGGGCCTTAGGGTTCCTTTTTAAATTTTACATATTTTGGAAAAAATGCAAAAAAATTTATATTTTCTCCACCCCTCCACCTTTGGAAAATGGGTTTGACACATGTCCGAATGTGGGTCCCGAAGGAACCACGGCTTAATTATGCCATTTTACCTATTTTTTGAAAAAGTAAAAATTTCCAAATTTTCCCCACGATTCCACCTCCCTGCCTTTTCACTTTTCAAATTGCCACGCATCTCAATGGTGTATCTTGGGATAGTACCCAAATGTAGAGACCCCAAACAAGTGCGGGCTCAACACGTGTCTATGTCTGGTAGAGTCTAATGAAAATCTTGAGAGTTCAGCGAAAGACGCCATGTGTCGAAGGTCCAAGACAATCTTCTTTGGAAGTTAAAAAGTACAAGAAAAAGGAAGAGTGAGCAGAAGCCTCTAAGTATCCACCTAACGCTTATTCAAAATAAATCTCAAAGGCTGGTCCCCAAACATGTGCGGTTCCTCCACGTGTCTTAGGCCCTTTAGGAAATTTCTTGAAAGGTCTAATTAAAGGAAGGCATGGAGGAAACCTCCGCTTCTCTTTATGGCACAACATCAAGATGGTCCTCAAGAGTGGAGACCCTGAATGAGCGTGGGCTCATCACATGCCCAAGTCCTTAGAAAATTTCTCTAAAAATTTTAAGTACACAACGAGAGATGGCGTAAGCCTCCACCTATCCCTCTATCACATTTGTTAAGGTGGAACCCTTAGGTAAATCTTCAAATGAGTGCCATCCCACCACGTGTCTATGACCTGCCAAAATGGTACCAGCTATATGAAAAAATTGTCTAAATCCATTAAAAGCAGCAGAATCCTCCACGTGTCCCCCGACCTAGCTCAAAGGCCAAAAAGAATGAGTATTCAAATGAACATCATTCCTCCACGTGGACAAGTTTTGGGTAAAACCGATCCACAAATGTTTAGAGTGCCTCGACGAGCCTGCATCCAACTAATGGGGCCATGTTTCCACCGATGTAGAGAACTAAAATTGATGGGAACAACACACCGCCAAATCATAAAAATGCGGGTAAACCACCGTTTAAGCCGAGATGAAATTTTCTTCAAAGACGAGATAATTTTGAAATGTTGTAAGTTTTAATCACGATCCTCCGAGCTACATTCAATCACGTTCCCTCATGTATTTGGGACAAAAATAGCATGGATAAAAACACACGACTATGGAAAATGGAAGGGAAGGGAAAACCCAAGTTTTATGCCCAATTTACGAGACAATTTCATATGGACAGAAAGAAACGAAGGAAAAATTCTATATTTTTTAGTGACCTTATACCAATGAGGAACTAATCATAGCAACCAAATGGAGGACAGAGTAATCAAGTACCAACATAGCGAGATAAAAAATGTGAGAGAGGCCACAAACTGAGGGATTTTAATGGAAAATGGGGCGAGAATAATTTGAGCACCAACATTGGCTCCAACTCAGCGATGAGCATTCCCTGTGAGTGCCACAAGAACCAAATAATAGACCAAGTTCCAAAAATATCCATTGGGAAAAGGAATCATCTTGTAGAGTAGAAACCCATAACCATCTCCCAAAAATCAACTGAGAAACCTAAAAAAACTAGGTCAAAAAGGACAAGAACGAGAAAAAAACACAAAAAATAGAAAACAACCAACAAACTATACACTATACAAATGATTCTTACCTTCATTTCAGGGAATCAATCTAGGAAATCTTTCAAGTTCCTTCCATTAAAAGGAAATTCAAGTAATTCCCCATCTTAGTCTTTCAAGAATAAGGTATGTTCACCAATCTAAATTTCAATGGAGTAAGGGTGCATCCATAGTGCATCAAATATACCATGCTTGCCCTTTTCTTCATGTCTGCTATCCTATAATAGCACAAGATCTCCAATGTTGAAAGCTCTTGGAGTGAGCTTCTTGTCAAATAAATTCTTAAAATTTTCTTTGAACTTTAGATTCCTTTGGTGAGATGCTCTCCTTTCTTCATCAAGTTCAAAATTCTGGTTAATGTGAGCATTATATGGACTAAATTCTTGATCTTCTAGTTGTTGAATGAACTGATATGAAGATAATTGCATGTGCAAGGGTAGAAGAGCTTGAGTTCCATACACCAACTCAAATGGTCTTTTTCCAGTAGCTATTTTAACATTAGATTTATCATCCCAAACAGAAAACTTCAACTTCTCACCCCATTTCCTTTTCTTCAGCTCCAAGGTTCTACTAATGATCTTCAATAGATTTTTATTGCTAAAATCTTCCCGTCCATTACCTTGGGGTTATATTTGGAGGCATATGTCAAATTGATTCCATATTCTTTACACATTTCCACCAAAGGTTTAGCTCTAAAGCTCATGGCATTTTCAATAACAATTTTCACTTGGCACTCCAAACCTACGAGATGATATGGTTCAACATGAATTCCATGACATTTTTGTGTGTTTCTCTCTTGGCGGGATTGCTTCCACCCACTTAGTGAAGTAATCGGTGGCTACAAGAATCCACTTATGGCCAGCACTATAATGGTTTGAAATCTCACCAATGAAATCCATTCCTCATTGCTTGAACGAGGCTTCAATTGACAAGCTACAAAGAAAGTGAGCCTGAAGCTTTCATTCTTCCAAAAACAATGGCAGCTCTCACATCTTCTAACCACCAAATTTGTATCCTTGAAAAGATTTTGCCACTAATAACCAGCCCTCAAGATCTTGTGTGTTGTGACTTTTCTAGAAAAATTTCCCCACAAATTCCTCCATGGAGATAAAAAATTATCTTTGGGGCTTCATCTTCAATAATGCACCTTAAGAGAACCCCCTTGGAGTTCTTCCAAGTCAACCCAATATCAATAATGACATATTTTTAGGGATCCAACTTAAGAGTTCTTTTTTATTTTTACTCAAATACTTAGGGTAGTATAGATTTCGAGATAAAAATTATATCTTTTTACCATTCAGAACTTACCAAATTTTCAAGGACATCCACCCTTCCTTCTTCTACTTCATTCACCTCACTAGTTTGTAGGTTTCTTTCAACCATAAGCTTAGATAAGCCCATACTTGTCACCAATCTCATGGTTTGGATATCGATGTCATACTCCTGTAACATTTTCACCCATGTGCATATTTTTCTTGAGACCTACATATTTGATAAGACATCTTTTACCATGGTGTGGGGAACATAAGCAACAAATTTAGAGCTGAAAATGTAAGGTTTGAAAATCTTTGTTACTTTTACCAAGGAAAATGCTTGCTTTTCCATAATGGTGTACTTCAACTCATCCCCTTGAAATGCCTTATTGAAAAAGGAAATTTTCTTCTCATCCCCTTCATTATCCATCTCGTAACAAGATGGATGTAATAGTGTTCGATAAAGCAAAATAAAACATTTGAAAAGGCTTCATATAATCTGGAGCTACTAAAACAAGGGCATGATTTAATGGTTCCTTGACCCCACTGAAAGCCTAAATGATAGCATCTTCCCATCTGATAACTTGGTCCTTTTTTAGTATGAAAGTAATTGGAATGGTCAATTAAGCGAAGTTTGATATGAAACTTTTGATGAAGTTTATTTTCCTAAAGAAGGACTGAATTCCCTTCTTGGTTCTTGGGATTGGGACCTTGTTGATGGCCTCTACCTTCTCAGGATCAATCATGACACCATCCTTTGATAAAATTTAACCAAGAAACTTGGCCTTTTGCACTCTGAAATGGCACTTCTTTGGATTGAGTGAAATGCCATACTCTCTACATCTTATCAACATATTTTCTAAATGTTGCAGGTGATCACTTCTTCTCCTGGAGAAAACTATCACATCATCCTGATACACAAAATGAAGTCATTTATATATCCTAAGAATGCTACATTCATTTCCCTCGAAAAGTGGCTCCAACAATCATTAGGCCAAATGACATCCTCGCATACACAAATGTACCCCATTGAGTAGTGAAAGCAGTTTTGATTCTCTTTGATTGCTTCACAACTACCTAGTTATACCCAAAGAAACCATCCAAAGTAGATAACAAATCAGATCGAGTAACCAATTGCAACATATTATTCATGTTTGGTAAAGGATAATTATCCTCTATTGATGCTCTATTCAGATTTCTAAAATCCACACACATCCTAATATCACCATTTTTTTTTCTAACGAGTACTAAGTTTGCAACCAAAGAAGCATATCTTGTTGGATGAATGATCCCTCCATCCCTCAGTTTCTTCAGTTCTTCTTGCATATTTACATATAAGAGTGGATTAATCAGCCTCTACTTTTATCCGAATGGTTTACGCATTTGACTCCAAAGGAATTTCATTTTGAAACAGATCCTCTTTGTATTCCTTTAACTCGAGAATAAGACCAAGCCGAGTAGTCCGATATTTCTTCAACAATTGGACATAGGATTGTTTTTTCTCGTTGTTCGATTGCTTCCCAAATAGATCTTTGTTGGTTTTTCCTTTGTACCTAGGTCATGTTATTCCACATACCTTGAGGCTGATATATGTCTGTTAATAATGCAATCAACATTATCAAAATTTGATTCAAGAGCAACCAACCCTCTAGGAATGGTATTTTTTTTCAGTTGGATGATGTATTTTCAAAACAAATTTTCTTTACCCTCTTCTCGCACACACCATTTTCTCCCAATCAATACACCGATCAATGAGCTCCCCTTTATTTGCAAAAATATTTTGACATGAGCATCATCATCAAAAATGTCCAATGTTTAATGTTTTCAGGGGAGAGATGGCCTTGTTAACACTTCAAAATCATTTTCACAATATAAGGACTTTGTGCAATTATCAAACCGAGATCACAATCTGTAAGCTTTTCTTCCATAAAATTGAATTTCCTATCATGATGCACAATGTTAAATGAATCAAACATCTCAATCAAGTCCTAGATCGCATGCTTGTACTATTTCTTTCTCTACGATTTTTATAGCATACAATTTTTTTCTTTCTTAAACAATTAGTTTTGAATCTCCCTTAACAATGATGTCTTTAACATAGTACTTCCAAGAAATTCTCAAACCTAATAAAAATGCTGCATACTTAGCAATGTTGTTAGTACACTCAAAGTTAAGTTTGAAAGAAAAACAAACTCTTCCAAGCATGGAAAAATCAGAACTACACCGGCATCATTTTCAAATTTGGAGCAATCTCTATCAAACAACAAAGTCCATGGAGATCCTACTTGTTGAAGACTCTTACATTGATCCATTTTGTTCTCTTTCCCATTATCAAATCCAATAAAGTTATCAAGCATCGACACTTTCGTAAAGCACTTCATAAAATGCATTGTTAGGGTCTTTAATGAGGTGCAACATCTTATTTTCTCCATATAACTTGACAATAAAGCCCTTAATTGGGATGGTGGCATATGAAATATCCATTTGAACACTCCCACCAACACTTGCAACCCATTTTATAGAACACAAAAAAACCCCACTTGGTGGGAAATCAACAATAACAACATCAAGTTTCAAGTTCCTACCGGATAAGTTGTAAGTTGTACCACAAGACCTTTCACATAACCCAGCAATAGCACCTCTCTGGAATCCATGGTAGTGCACTTCCCATATGATGTTATTACTTTGATATCAAGTTCATTCATGACTTCAGAGGCATAACATTACATGATGCTCCCGAATCAAACATATAGTTGTGTAGCAATCTGTCCTTAATGATCAAAGTGGTGAAGAATGGATCTATATTCAGCTGAGAATCTACCAAGGATGTTCCCAAATAAACCTCAGGTGGTTCATCTAGTTCTTCTAATGTTGGTGGTGTTTCTAGTTCTTCAATGATTGGAGGAGTCTCACAACATTTACATTTCTACCGGGGTACTCTTCTATTCTTTCAATCACAAGTACTCAAATGCCCTCTTCTTGTGCTCAAGAATTCTAAGCGACTCAATAATTGGAACATAAATATTGATCTTACTCAAGTCTTGGGAAATGTCATATGGAACATACTTTGACAAGGCAACATTGGAAGGGAGACCGATAAACTCATTAGATAGCATGAGAGTTTTTGACAGTTTGGGGATGAGGAGAAGTATGAATTTTTTTCGGATAGCAAAGCCTTTAGAAGGTGTATCTTTATTTGGAAACTCCTTAGGAATACTATTAATCAATGGAGTTTTAGGTTTGGCCCGAGGCCATACTCCTTTAACAAATCTACTCCTAGTATTATAATCCTTTTTCTTGAGCAACAACAACATTCATCAATAAGCGCCTATCCTCCTCGATGGGATTCCTCCATCATAATTATTTATCATCAAAGCTCTTAAATATTCAAAGTCATTATTGGGTAGTTCAAAAGCTTATACAGTATCTATTTCTAAAGTATTAGAGGGATGAAGAACAGGTACCTAGTGAATGAAATCCAAAAATTCAGCAAGCAGTTCTAGCACTTATTACCTCAATTGAAGTTGCTTCTTGATGTGATCTTATAGAGCACTCCATCATGCATGCATCATAATCTGCGTTATCATCATCATCTTCTTCTTATACTTGCTGATCTAATTCACATGGATCATGGGGCATGAAACATCTATCACACCAATCAATTACATATGTTTCTTTAATAATAACAACTCGACAATGAAAAGGATTAGCCACCATTATGTTATTCCTAACTTAGGGATGTCTATTTGCAAATCCCATGGGTCCTTTTCCTCTATCTCAGATCTCTCCTCATTTCTAGGATGATTGGAAAATCTGTCTTGGCCTTGTTGCTTATAATGGCCTCAGTAAACTCTACCCAATTCCTTTCTCTTCCTAGGTTAATTTGTATGAGATTTCTTTGACATGCCCCTGCCAGATTTTTAACAACCTCCTCAAGATGCACACTATTACTTTCTTGATTTTTTTCTAGGTTTATTAGTTTAACACCCTCCCTCTTAGGAGGTTTTCCAATGACATTAATGTTTTTCTAAATTTGTAGAGCCATACTAAAGGCCTGCCTTAAATTGGTAGGTTTTTTATCCCTCAAATAGTAAACAGCCTTCTTATCAAATGCATCTAAATACTTTATAAGAAAAGATTCATCACATGGCCTTAAAATTACAGGAAATCTCCTCAATGTCTTATTAAATCTAATGTTAAAGTCATGCACTGACTCATTAGGATTCTTTTTAATATTTTCAAATTCTGACAAAAGAAACCTAGGGTTTGTTTTTTCACCATACTACAATCTAAATTCATTATTCATTTCGGTCCAAGAATCACTGGAATTATATGGAAAATCTATAAACTAGTCTGGCATCTTCCTCCAAAGTATGGATAAACAATTTGATATATACATCTTCAAATTCAATCTCAAAGTCTTCTATCATGTTGATAAAAAGCTTTAAGTGTTGATCACCAATTATAGCATTATTTCCTTGGAAATTTGGTATTCTATTTCTTACATCTTGGGGAACTACATTTGGATAACTAGCCATCCCTCTAAAACTCATAGGACCAAAGGTATTCACAACAAATGGAGGTCTAGGTGGGGGTTGGGCCATGTTATTTTGAGGAGGTGACATTGGAGGAGAATCAAACTACTAAGGGACAAGGGTTTTTGAAACATAGGATTATAACTTCTAAAATGGATATCCCCTAAAGGCTCTATTTCTTGGAAAACCCTATCAACTTTGGAAAACATAGGGGAAAAATGAGAAGCAAACTCTTAAAATTAAAATGAAGACCCCTCTCCAGATTGAGAAATTAATTCCACAAAAAGACGAACCGATTGAAGCACTTGAATGGTAATATTACATGATGGGCTGATCACTTTCATCAATGGAGATATATTTTCTTGAATTATAATCTCCAACTACTCTCCAAGCTCTTCTTACTTCGACTTTGTTTTTCTTAGCTCTGGAAATAATGTCCTAGTAGGATCCTTAGAAAGAGAGATCTTCTTCCTTTCAATTTTGCAAAGATTAGTAACAAATCTCACTTGACAGAGGTTAAGCCACTGGTATTTATAAAAAAATCATATCAATCAAAGAGTCACCACTAAGGATTTCCACCTTAGTTGTGTAAATGCACTAAAATATAATTTGTCAAAAATCATGTCAACACTACAAACTAGAAATGGAATGCTTTGACCTTCCTTTACCGGGATTTATCAATGAAACTTAGTGCAATAACTATAGAACTCGGAAACATTACACAAAACACTTGTAACTTTGAACACTTCTTACAGGCCTAGATATAGGTTGATGTTGAAATAATGTACTAGCACCTAGAGCATATAAGAAATGGTTTCAAGGGCCTTAGTATGAATTGTAATCACAATTTCCCCAGAAGCAGAACCAAAACGGTGTTGATGGGGAAATATAGATACAAAATGGCAAAAATCAACAAATCGGCCTCGACAACACTAATCAATTCCCAAAGAACACAAATTAGTTCCCAAAAACGGTGCGAACGATGTTGAGGGTCAAATAGATATGAAGCGGCAACAAATCAACAAATCAGTCTCGACAACACAAATCGGTTCCCAATAACACAAATCGGTTCCCGAAGAACGGTGCGAGAATGGTTTTGAGGGGCGAAATGAATACCAACTAGAAACAAATCAACTAATCAGTTTTAACAACACAAATTAGTTCCCAAGAATGTAAATCAGTCCCTAAAAATAGTTCCGAATGGTGTTGGTACCCAAATTGATTCTCCCTCAGAAGTTGAGCAGCATCACAGTTTTGATAGGAAGCTTAGAGGCAAGCAGAGCATGTTGTGTGTCATTTTATATCCGGGGAAGAAATATAGCTTTCTCTTTGCCACTTAGATATGGGAAAATGGGTAGTACCCTTAAGAGGATTTGATCTATCATCACTACTTTATGGTTGTGCCTTTTAACCGGGGTGATAGGACCATTTTCTAGCCTTTTTTTGGAGGAAATGGAGATGTCCTTCATTGCAAAGTTATTGAGAAGACCTTGAATAAAATATGATCAATAGAACAAAAATCTTACTCTCACATGTTGTCACTCTAGATAATGGAGATATTTTCTAAGCAAGGTTCATGCTACTAAAGATAATGAAAACCTTATTGCTTCTACATGTTTTGGTAATATAAATTATGCATTTTTGCACATAGAGGACAAATAGGGGTAGTATGGGTATGATTGGTTGTTTTTAAATGAATCTTTGTGGGAGGTGAGGCATAATGGATTTTGACTCGCTAAATATTTGAGATATTTTACAAAAATGGATGGCTTGACCAATAGAATGCTTCAGTACATGTAGAATTTCCCTTTAACTAGAAGGTGTGCTTCAATGGAGGCCTAGATCATCACGTTTTCACACAAACTTTAAGAATCCAAAATGAAGGCTGAAATTGAAAAAAACTTAACATTATCAACCTTTGTTTTATCACACCTAAGATACCCTCAAAGGCTAAAAAACAATAGTAATAATCATGTTAGGAGTAAAGTGATTATAAACTTGTTTATTTCACTATCAAATGAAATCTCTTCTAATAAATGAAACTAAAAATGCCACCAAACTATCAAAAAGCTAATATCTTGTGTGATTCACAAGAATTTCAATGTAATATTTGAATGAGAACAAGAAAAATTATTTGATGACATTCAGAAATGAAGCATACACAATTTTGATCAAAATCAAACACAAACTTACTCAAATTTGATTAAATTCAGCAGCAAGGGAAATTTTCTAGAGCAATATCAGAGCTTGTCAATAGTTGTACACTTGTAACCACCTTGACATGATCAAATTTAACACAAAAGAGATAAATGGGTTCCTAAGATTATTCTCAGAAAAATGGGCTTTGTCAAACTTTTCTCTTAGGAATTAGTTTCCAACCTCTAACACTCCAACCATTTGCATGAAAAATTCATGCAATTTATAACATTTCATTTAAAACATATTTTCCCCCAAACCAAAAACATTCAAAGCACCATTGCATGTTATGACCTTGATCATGACTCCCAGAATCAGATTTGTAAAAATTTGTCAAGTGTGCAGAGGGAAAATCTCTCCAAATATTTCTAGCATTCAATTCTTCACCTGGTAGCTCATTCCATGTGAGTCTGCCTCCCCACTTTTTGTATTTTCAAATTTCCACATGTCTCAATGGAGTATATTGAGATGGTCCCCAAAAGTAGAGACCAAAATAAGTGAGGGCTCAATACGTGTCTCATTCTAGTACTGATTTGTTAAAAATCTTGAGAGATTACATGGAAGGGGCCATGTGTCCAAGGTCCGAGATAGTCTTCTTCGGCCATTGAAAATTCCAAGAAAAAGGTAGAGTGAGAGAAAGAATCCAAGTGTCTTCACGGTGCTTATTCAAAATAAAACTCAAAGGTCAGTCCTGAAACATGTGTGGTTCCTCCACATGTCTTAGGACCTTTAGGAAATTTCTTGAAAGGTCTAAGTAAAGGAAGTCCCTGGTAGAAACCTCTAAGTGTCTTTATGGCGCAACATCAAGATGGTCCTCAAGAGTGGAGACCCTGAATGAGTGTGGGCTCACCATGTGTCCTAGGCCCTAGAAAATTTCTCTAAAAATTTGTCGTATAAAGTGGAGCCGGAGGAAGCCCCACTTGTCCCTCTATCACATTTGTTAAGGTGGGATGCTAAGGAAGATATTCAAATGAGCGCCAACCCACCACATGTCCAAGGCCCGCAAAAAATATAATAGCTACATGAAAAACTTGTCTAAGTATGGGAAAAGTAGCGGAATCCTCCACGTGTCCCCTCGCCATAACTCTAAGGCCAAACAAAAAGGTGAGTCTTCAAATGAGCTTCATTCCTCCATTTGGAAAAGTATTGGGTAAAAATGATCCAAAATTTTTAGAGCGCCTCATCGAACCATATTGAACCGAAAAGGGCCACATTGCCACTGATGTAGAGAAGTAAATTTGACGGGAACAACACACCCGTCAAACCGTAAAAATGTAGGGAAACCACCGTTTGAGCCCGGAGATGAAATTTTCTTCAAGGACAAAGAATTTGGAAATGTTGTAAGTTTCAAACATGATCCTCTGAGCTACATTCAATCACATTTCCTTAGGTATTTGGGACAAAAATGGTAGGGACAACAACACATGACTATGGAAAACATAAGAGAAGGAACACCTCGAATTTTATGCTCAATTTATTGACACTTTTAGATGGATAGAGAAATGAAGGAAAAATTATAGATTTTTAAGTGACCTTTGACCAAGGAGGAACTAATCATGGTGACCAAATGGAGGAAAGATTCATCAAACACCAAAATGGGGAAACTAAATATGTGATAGAGGTTTGCATGAACTAAGGGATTTTCATGGAAAATAGGGAGAGACTAATTTGAGAACCAACATATTTCTCTTGGACTCAAAATCTAGATTTTAAGGCCTCCTTTGAGATTCCAAACATGTTTTTCCCTTGGTCACCTCACTTCATATTGTCAAATCGTTAAGAAACTAGTTAATGCTAATCGGCAGGTCTCATGGTGGAAGGATTTTAGCCCAGATAATTTGGTGGTAGATTCTCAAGAGGACAATGTTAGTATTGCTAATGATGATAATATTTCATGTTTGAGTAAGAGAAGAAGGAAGATAAATTGATGAGTTGAAGGATGAGAAGAGGGGAGGGGATATCCTCTCACAATATTTTAGTTTCTTCATAGAATGTTTTAGGTAAGGGGATGATTTTTATCCCAGTGTCTTTTCTAAAACAAAGTTCGTAACCCGTGGATTCTCTTGAAATTTGTCTTGCGGTCCACTCGGATGAGAATTAAAATCCTAATGGGGGGACGGTTGGAAGGTAGTGAGTAACAATAATAAAGTAAAATTGTTAATTTTCCTCTAAAGATGAGCCTTCTTTCTCATTAGGGAAAGTCCTTGAAATGTAGGGATCCTTCGGTAAAAGGCCAAGATGTTTTTTTCTTTACTTTGTGGGGTCCTCTCTCCTTTCTTATGCTTTCCTTTTTCTCGGTGTTGGCCTATTTGGTTGTTGCTCCATGGGCACTGGGGTTTCTTATTCCTGGTTATTTCTCTTTTTTACTTTAATTCTTATCTCTCGGTTATACAAGGTTCTTTATCCCTTCAAATATATACTTTGTACCTAATATAATTAAAAAAATGACCTAGTTTCACTAGTTCATGATATGATTGCTTTGTCTAGAAGATTGATGTAGAAGACTCAATATTTGGCTTAGTTTATTCTTTATATATAATTTATAGTAAATAGGGATTAATTTTTTTCTTAATGGATACATTTTTAATACTTTAAAGTGAGATTAATTGTGAAAAACGATTGAGTTTCTGAAATAGCTTTTGGGTAGTTCATTTTGCTTAAGAGGAAAAGAGGTGTGGTTTGGATTGTTGGGATTTTTCGTGAGTCCTAGCAAGCATGGATGTGTTCTACAAGTCTATAAATTTATAAATACTTGTTACATGTCATAGTTTAAGTGGTCTTATGTGATCTTGATCTTGTTAGGTGAAGACTAGTTCTTGTAAGTGCATGTTTTGAATAGGGAATAGTCCTACTTAGTGTTTTTACGAAGAAAATAATTGGAAAAAATATTTGAGCAAGGATTGGTGATGTTTTTATGATTTTTTTAAAAAATTGAGGCATTTTTTGGATTGAAAATTTAGGGTGAATATTTTTAAGGTCTTTGATGAACTTTGTGATAGGGTTTTGAGTCATTTTGGGGCTTCTCTGGTGTTTTTGTGCTTATACAACTTACATGGGTGCATGTTATAAGTTTATTTGAATTTCATATACTTTTTAAATTTTAAATCATGGATATATTTGATTAACAAAGTGACCTATGTTATATATTTGAGTTGAGTGTCATATAAAGTGCATGTTTTGGTTCATTTTTGAAACAGTAAGAAATAGAAGGAAAAATGTGACTTGGGTGAAAGACGGAATGTGGATTAATGGAATCAAGAGAGAACCAATAATGTGTATGAATATATGAAGAGTTATGAGGAGATATTTTTCAATAGTATTTATCTATGCCAATCCAAGTTTTATCTTGTTTGAGAAAGTTGGGAAGTGGTAAGTTTGAAGAGGGTTTGAAGTTGTATCAACTTAATCTCATGATCACTATTAGTTGTGTTTATTAGAAGCATATATTAATTAGTCTTATGATAAAAATATTCTGTAATGTGTCATATTTATACAAGTATATTATTGTGAGTAATATAAATAAATGTATAGGGGTTTGTGTTCCTTCTTGGGTTTATGCCTCACTAAAGAAATATCTTTTGATGTGCAATATTCACTTTAGTACTTTTTTAAAGTAATATCAAAGACGTTTTCGTGGGTTTTCTTGTGATTGGTGTTCATCTATTGTTTATTTTGTTTCATGATCTTGCGATTGAATGTTGCACATCTTGACAGAGGATCATTTTATGAATCCTATGGTAAAATAAAGGTGTAAAATCCCGGTGAATATGCTCTAGAACCAATTTCGCATAAGCAAAATTTTCTAATTTTTGAGAAAGAATTTTTTTCCTAATATTATTTGATCTAGAGTGAGTGCCCTATGGAAAAATATTATGTTGAAAAATTGTTGACATGAAAACTAGTGTTGTATGACTATTGTCCAACGATAGTAATCGTAAGAGTAGATGCACGACAAAAAATGCTCACCGTTGCACGTTAGCAAAGTTTGTTGATGCATGAAAATAGAGGTTATTGTCATGCGTCAGAAAATTTTGTGAAGCGTGACAAAAAGGGTTATTGTCATGCATCAACAAATTTTTGATGCATGACAACAATATTTGTTTTCTTATGTCAACAAATTTTTTTGTCATGTTCCCAATTCTTCAAAAACCCTATTTTTTTCCTATAAATACCTCACAACCCATCATTTTCAATTTTACACTTCCCAACTACCAAATTTTATCCATTCTCCCAACACTTACTTCTAAAATAATCGTACGTCACTCCACCGGTGGCCACTCTAATCAAACTCAAGTAAAATGGATACTATAAGTGCAGCCCAAGCTCAAGACCAAGAATCCAATGAAAAATCGGGTTAAGGAGGCATTTTTCAACCCACAAGCCCCACCTAAGGGCAGGATATAATATAGGAACTTGTTGTGCCCCAACATTCAGACACTTTTGCAAATGAATATAGAATACAATGATTTTCTAGATGCATGTGATTTTGATGGGCTCATTAATATGTCCCAGTTCAAGATTGATCATGACATTCTAAACTACCTTCTCTCCTCATACAATACAAAAGATGATAATTTTATTATTACTATGGATGATGGTCGTATAGTCTAATTTAATGTCGATCTAGTTGATATCCATTAGTTGACAAGCCTTCCGTTCAAAAACTCCCCCATAATAACAATGAAATCAGCCCTCATCAAAATGATAAGAAGTATCTTGAATATACTTTCGGTTTCCATGTTGATTATACGTGTAATCTATTTTCAAATTTCATTTGAATTTTTTTATTCAATTCAAATTGATATTAATTTCAATGAATTTTTGTACCTCATGTCAATAAATCAAGATGAGGTGTGGATACGCAAGGAATTACACACCATTTTATTGTTGCCATTAATTCTTTCTTTCAATCCAATTTTTTTATAGGATCGGCAAACGGATAAACCAAACTAGGCTATTTGCATAATTTCTTGTAAATATTAGAAAGAAATTTTTTGATTGGTGCATCTTTTTATCCAATAAAATAAAATATGACATTACAAATGCATCACTTTCTAAAAAACTAGTTATTCAATCCACAAACTATCTCCTTGGCCTTTATTACGAGGCTCTTTTTAATTTAAAAGACAAACCAATTCCTACTTGCACAGACGAGATAATGAAGAATTTTTCAATTCCATTTCAAGAAAAATAGGTATATAGATTATATTTTAACATTAGTGTTTAGTATGGTTATTACCTTGATTATGTACTTTTGATTGAATATTTATACAGTACTAATATTATGTACTTCTACATCGGATTAAATCTTCATTGTATGCAAAAAGGATTTTTAGCGGCCCTTCTGTGCAAAAAAAAGTGTAATCAAGAGGAAGAGGCCAACAACAAGTTGAGGTATCGATAAATTGACAATCTGAAATGGAATTCCACCCATTACAGAAACCCCAAGTGTTTGCATTTGTTAAATGAAAAAGACATAATAGCCTAAAATTTACTATTTATAAATTACCATTTTCTATTTAGAATTTACCATTTACCATATTGAATTGATATGCAATCAATGGTTGCTGCACTTGCAAGGACTTTGGAATATATGCATGTTTCTCAACCATATTCATTAGCTCACTCAATTCAATCACATCCAACTATCGACTCTTAAGACCGCTCAAAGAATCAAAACCACACACAACTCAAACACAACCAATTACTACTCTAACAGGGCCACCTCAAGTAAAAGGATAGGTTACCCCTCAACAAAAAGGTATGATTTTATTTCTTTAGTAAAATTTTTGAATAGTTTTTCATATAATTTCATATTTTCTACATAGTTTAATAGTTTTTCATATGATTTAGTTGATTTTTCTTGGACTTTCCACTACATTATAGTCCTTCGCCATCTTTACAAACATCGACAACACCACATCCTCCACTATTATAATTATAAATTCCAACCAGAGGTTCAATAAAATATTACATTTCTAAACGCATGACAATTCATCGGCCCCACTAACGGACAATAAACATTTCCTCCTTGTTTAGAATTCCAACCCACTCTCTCGATGGCTTTCCCGATTGTAACATGCGTATTAGTTTTTAATTAATATAACTTTAGATTGATATTACTTGGGAATTGATAGCAATGACCCAACAATATTTTTCAATATATGTGAAATGATTTAAGGCCGCCAAGTATATTTCTATTTCAACGTAATTTATTCAAATATTTTTAAATTTCACTTTGGATTTCAATATTTGAATATTGATTTATTTTATCACAAATAGGATTAGGCCACCTAAAGGCAATTAGAGGTAGCATACGATGATCAACCGAAAATCCCCATACCTTTCCATCGGCATCATCTTCTTGGATACTGAGAAGGTGAATAGTTGCCATAATTTCATTTGGAGAACTTGATTGGTTATGAATGTTAATCCCATGTCCAAGAGTTTATTGTACCTCATATCAGTCAACTCACAAAATGGGAGAGAATGTAAAAGTAATAATCAATGAGATAATAAGTTATCATCAAAATTATTGGAAAAGGGATAGTTTATATCTGTCGCAATCTAGAATCAATCTACAAAGATAAATGCCTTACTTACCCAAGAAAGAGCTAGGACTGTCATGTATAAAAACAATTATAAAGACAATATTTTAGATAAAGCATTAAACAAATTAGATAATATTTTTGTTGAATCCCGGTATATTTTAAAAACGGTCTAAGGATAAGGATCTAGTGACAATTAAAAATTCAGAAAGAGATAAAGTAGTCATAAGTATTATCACTTTGAAATGATATTTTTTGTTGATTTGAAATTTTCTTATTTTACTCATATGTTTAATTAAGCTCATATTTTTGTGGTTGAAATATATAAATTTTAAGAGTCAAGCAAATTTGTTCCAAGTTCTCATAGAAACCGTGAAGAATAATGTAACGTCAAGAATGAAGATGAAAGAAAATATTGTTTTATTTAACAAACAAAATAGTACACTAAAGCGAGATAATTAAAGAGAATGGATTTGACCCTAATATTTTGTTCAAAACTAAGGAAGTTGTAGATGCTAGTTTGGTATCCCATGGAGATGCGACAAAGGAAGAACAAAGAATCTTAAAGAATCTAAATAGTGTTGTGGAAGATCTGATTAGTTCTAGGATTATTCAAGCAAAGAGTACAAGAGGGAAAGCCATTGGGGAAATGGGTATAAAAGATGCCAATTTGCTAAGGAAAATTTTCATGATTGACGGTTAAAACATTGAAACTTTAAATTTGAAAATTTGAAATACTTTATATATTGAAGTATGAAACTTGAATGTGATGGCGTTTGAAAATTTGAAATACTTTATATATTTAAGTATGAAACTTGAATGTGATGGCATTTCAAAATTTGAAATACTTTATATATCAAAGTATGAAACTTGAATGTGATGACGTTTCAAAATTTGAAATACTTTATAATCTGGATTTTTTATATCTTGTTATATATTATATATAGAATTTCTAGATTGTATATGGTGTTTATGTTTGATATGAATGTGATGGCATTATGATAATGGTTAATTATTTATTTTAAGAAAATTTGGAATGTCGTATGACAAAGACATCTTAATAGAGTTAAATATTCTTCTCTCTACTTGGAAAATTCAAACTCAGTATGAGGTTTCTTCACATTTAAATTTTCTCATAATATTCTCTTTACTTGTAATCATGATTACATTAGATGTGGATGATGACATTGGAATAGATATGAATAATGATGAATTGTATGTGGACGTATATAATGGAATATGGATAATGATAATGGAAAATTGGTTTAAGAAAATTTGGAAAGTCGTAAGACAGAGACATTTAAACATTGTCGAAATCTTCTTCTCTCTACTTGTAATGATATGATGACATTAAAATGTATATAGATGATTATGAAAGATTATAATGGATGATTTTTTAAAGAAAAAATTGAATGTGTTAACTAGGGTTCATTTTAAGAGACCTCTTGGAAATCGGAGGTGGAAAATACCTGGTGAATATCCCCAGAACCGGTTTCGCGGGAAGGTGAATTTTTTGGGGGTTGTATGAAAAAATTTCACCTAATTGTCAAGTGGTGAGATAGAAGGCTGCAGACGTGCGACAGGAGATTTTTCTGTCACACATAAAAAAAATGCATTGACGCGCGTCAATCCATTTCTTTTGACATGCGACAGTAAAATCTTCTGTCACGCGTCTACAGCCTCCGACCTTTGGTTTTTCATCGAAAAAATCTTTGTGTCACGTGTCAATAAACTCTTTGTCATGCATCTGCTATGCGCATCAATATCTATTGTACCTCCTTGTCACACGTCAACTATCTGTCATTTTCATGCGTCAACAAATAAACCTCATTGACGCACATCAACAAGGTTATTGACTTGCGTCGATGGTATGTTGACGCTGCGTGCAGACCTCATTGACGTGCATCAACAAGGTTGTTGACGCACGTCAATGAGGTCGGTTGACACTCGCCAACAACCTTTTGGCGACGCCAATGAGGTCTATTGATGCGGCGTCGACAAATAACCCTCATTGACAAACGTCAACATACCTCATTGACGCGTGTCAACAAGGTTGTTGACACGCGTCAACGAGGTCTATTGACACGCGTCAATGAGGGTTATTTGTTGACGTGCATGACAATAAATCTCCTATCACACACCTACAACCTTTTCCCTCTGCGCGCGATCGAAAAAATCTTCGTGTCGCTCATCAACAAACTCTTTGTCATGCGTCTACTATGCGTCAATATCTGCAGTACCTCCTTATCGCATGTCATCTATCTATCAGTGTCATGTGTCAACAAATAACCCCATTGTCGCGCATCTACAATATGGGATATATCATATTGTTGAAAATGTGAAGTAGAAGTGTTCTACCTGGTGAATAATCTAGGATTATATAGGGGATATTTTTTAAGGGTAAAGGCGGCGACCCCTAAAAAAATAAAGTGTAATTTTTAGGCGAATAGGTCACTGACCCGCGCCAGAAAATTCACCTTTTCAAATTTTTTAAAAATGGAATATTCACCATATTACGAATATTCACCACTAAAATTATCCCTAGTGTTAAGACAAACATCTCAATACAATAGAATCTTCTTCTCTCCACTTGTAAAATTTGAACTCTGTATCGGGTTTTTGGTATTTAAACCTTATAAAAATGTTCTTCTCTCGACTTGTAATGAATCAATGATATGATGAAATTATATGTGGATGATTACATTAAAATAGACATGGATGATGATGAATTATGTGTGGACATAGATGTAGCTTCAAGCACGATCATGGATAATGATAATGGATAATTTTTGTAAGAAAATTTTGAAATGTGGTATGACATGGACATTTAAAATCTTCTTCTCTCTACTTGTAATGATATGATGACATTAGAATGTATATAGATGGCGATGAATGATTATAATGGATAATTGTTTTATGAAGAATTGAAATGTGTTAGGACAGAGACATGTTAATATAGTAAAAGCGTCTTCTCTCTACTTGTAAAATTTGAACTCTGTATTAGGCTTCTTAGGATTTAAAGCTTCTCAAAATATTCTTCCCTCTACTTGTAATTAATAAATTATAGGATGAAATTAGATGTGGATGATGACATTAAAATAGATATGGATGATGATGAATTGTGTGTGGATATATATTTATCTTCATGCACAATCATAGATGTTGATAATGGATAATTGTTTTTAAAAAATGGAATGTGTTATAATAGAGACATTTAAACCTTCTTAAAATATTTTTCTCTCTAATTGGAATGATATGATGACATTACAATGGATATAGATTATGATGAATGATTATAATGGATAAATGTTTATAGAAAAATTTGAATTTGTTAGGACGTACATCTTAATATAGTAAAATATTCTTATCTCTATTTGTAAAATTTGAGCTCTGTATCAAGTTTCTTCGCATTTAAACCTTCACAAAATCTTCTTCTCTCTACTTGTAATGAATCAATGATATTATGACATTAGATGTGGATGAAGACATTAAAATATATATGGATGGTGATGAATTTTGTGCAGACATATATTTATTTTCAAGAATGATCGTGGATGATGATAATGGATAATTCTTTTAAGAAAATTTGGAATGTGTTATAACAAATTAATTTAAAACTTCTCAAAATATTCTTCTTTCTACTTGTAATTGATGTGATGACATTATAATGGATATAGATGATGATGAATGATTATAATGGATAATTTTTTAAAGAAAAAAATGAATGTGTAGGACATACATCTTAATACATTAAAATCTTCTCCTCTCTACTCGTAAAATTCAAACTTTGTATCAGGTTTCTTTGCATTTCAACTTTCTCAAAATATTCTTCTCTCTACTTGTAATGAATCAATGATATGATGAAATTAGATGTGTATGATGACATTTAAATAGATATGGATGATGATGAATTGTGTGTGGATGTAGATTTAACTTCAAGCACGATCATGGATGATGATAATGGATGATTATTTTAAGAAAATTTTTAATGTGTTATAACGAAGACATTTAAACCTTGTTAAAATCTTCTTCTATTTACTTGTAATGATATGATTAAATTATAATTAATAGAAATGATGGTGAATGATTATAATTGATAATTGTTTAAAGAAAAATTGGAATGTGTTAGATAGACATCTTACTACGGTAAAATCTTCTTCTATCTACTTGTAAAATTAAAACTCTTTATCAAGTTTCTTCACATTTGAACATTCACAAAATCTTATTCTCTCTCGCTTGTAATGAATCAATGATATGATGATATTATATGTGAATGATGAAATTAAAATAGATAAGGATGATGATGCATTGTTTTGGAGGTAGATTTATCTTCAAGCATGATAATGGATAATTGTTTTAAGAAAATTTTGAATGTGTGATTTTTACATGTAATTTGATAATCATCACACAAAGTTCAATCAATTTGTCAAAGAATTTTGAAAATATAAAAATAAATTAAACATAATTGTAAAAACTCAAGAAATGTCATATGATAGGGTTTAGGCTACCTCTCGTCTTTTATATGGCTGTCATAAACCATATGGAAAAAATGATAAATCATCCTTTTAGCATGCTAAATGACCTTTGATTCAAGAAAATGCAACACAAAAAATGGATTAGTATATAGATGGGTGAGTTTCCTAACATTGTCATTCCCAAGAAGTGATAGCTTCCTCAAATGGATGTCCACCCATGTTTTCAAGAAAAAAATATGAAATAATGATTGAGTGGATTAAGGAAGAAAAAAAAGGTTAAAGAAAGTTCAATGATAACCTTTACATGTCTAGATAGTGCAATTCTTAAAGTCCTGGAAGAGTATAATAGTGGAAGAATATGCAGATCTAAACTCTGAAGGCATTGCAAATTAGTATTTGAAAAATGCATGTAACATATTTTTAAAACAGAAAGATTAAAAATGCAAATGAGAACATGTGCATGTCTGGATAGTGGAAGTTTGGAAGAGTATAATAGTGGAAGAATATGCAGATATAAACTATGAAGGCCTTGCAAATTAGTATTCGACAAATGCATGTAATAAACAAATTTTTAAAATGGAAATTGGTATTCAAAAAATCCAAAATAGTAATTATATATACATGTAAACATATTTAATGATAACAATAGCTGAAACAAAATATGTTAAAAATCCTCTTGATAATATTTGTATCTGTAGAGTTATAATTGTGTTCATCACATGTCTCATCGCAAACTTTATATTTGAATATATTAATATAATATTGAATAAATAAACACAGTTAAAATGTAAGGTCACAAACAATAAAATTAAGGTCAAGGAGATACATATTTAAGGCTGAAATTATCCATTATCAATAGCTTCTTCAAAGTCAATGTTCTCTTTTGTAGAGTGTGACGACACACCAATTCTAGTCTAATCTTCATGAACAATAATACTTGTAGCTGTATAATTTACACCTCTTCTATCGGAAGGGAATTCCAATGCACAATTACTCCATCAAAAGGAATGGTCTCCAAGGAGTAGAAAGAAGCATAACACCTCATGCAAATTTTCATATTTTTATCCAACTTCTTTTTCAGTTTTGATTTTATAAATGATAAATCACTTTGAAAACCCTTTAAATCCTTCAAAACCCCAAAATCATAGTTTTGCATAACTTATATAATTTGAAATATTCATTGATGTCTTCTTGTAAGAAGATACTTTGATAGATTCCTCGCTAGAGCCTTGTAATATCAACACTCTCATAAGGTTTGTCTAACTTTTTATATTTAATCCTCATTGTTTTTGCAAAAATATTTGATTGATACTTTAATAAAACAACATTCATAATACATTTTATTTCCATACCCTTGAACTCTAAAGTCTTTGTGAAATGTTCCATTATTGTATGCATGGATTTATGGAAATGTTTTCTTACAAAGTCTACATGGGCACCTTCAATATTCAAAAAATTAGGATTCATCACACCCATTGCTTCAAGAATTTAATCTATGGAGAAATGTTCTCTAATTTCTTATGATAATGATTCTTAAATTTTTCTAAGATTTATTCTTGTTTCAACTGTAATAGAATCAAAGAGATTACATGTGACAGGAACTTCTTCTCTTTCCAATCCTGTAATAGCTTGACATTTTTTCAAAATGTGCAGTAGTATGTCCCTCCTATTAACATTGATGTAGAGGTGATTGTGGATATTAAATCTCAAATAGTTACTAGGATTCTTAAGATCTAATAAATCTTTCCAATTCTCAAAAATAGGTGTATAAAATCAATCTTGGGAAGTGTACAAGATATCAATATTTTTACATACCATATTTCTCATCCGTTTAAAGTCCATGTTGTAGATTAATATCCCATGTGCATGCTTCATCATCGTATTGATATCTGAAACACCGGAAGAATACCAACCAATGTAAGAAATGTTTCCAAATAAGTTAAACTAACCAAAAATTCCCTCACCCCAGTCAACTTTATGCCAATATTTATGCATTAAAACAATCAACTAACAATACTCCTCACAAACTATGCATGCAGTTCATATACAAAAATCCATCTCGTCTTAACAACCTTAAAAAATTTTTGCCATGTGTAATTCCAATTAACAATTTATGAACTCAAGAAATATCTTTGAGTTGCTTGTTATATAGGCATGAAGTTATCTTATAAGGTCTTCTACTTTAGCAACATTTTTGTAGTTTATTACCATTTTATACACTAAATTCATTATGTGATCCATACAGTGAATTGCTAGCATATAAGGGGCCACTATTGTTTGCAATCTAACTAAAAACTCTATTCAGTGATGATGCATGACTAATACACCATCGATGCAAGGCATACTAACTTCATAGAAATTTCATAATAATTCATTCCCGGAATATCTTTCAAATGAAAAAAACTATTTTATGTAGGTTTTCGACATTATAGTTCTCAACCATTTTCATAACACCGGTACATGTCATTTGCTCATATGATTTTCTAAAGTATAAACATGGATACATATGCATGTAGTGTTGTAGACTATTTTTACTTCATCAATTGAAAGATAGATAAACTTTTCTTTTCTACATTCTCTTTCAAATATTCCTTCTTTATCATTGAAATGCATTTTACAATTTCCATGCACTCTTGTCGGACTCAATGAGACTCGAGGAACATTTTGCATTCCATTATATTGATACAAAACTTTGAAATCAAGGAAACACGTAATCAGTCTTCATTTCTCAAGATGTGAAATAAATTAGAGAACTATATGATTTTTGAATACATATTGGATTGATTGATCTTACCAATTTACAATGTGATTACTCCTTTGTTTTCCACCGATGTTTGTGTTTTTTTATTTGCTTCATACTCTACTGAGTATTTAATATGCATTTAAAAAAAAAAATTCCATCTGTGTGTTTTTATTTTTCGACCATCCTCCCCGTTACGATCAAATATTATTTTCCACAGTTGTTTTTATTTAGTTTCCAGCTTTAGTTTCATTTTTATGATTTCTCAATTTTTGTGTACATATTGTACATATTCATTCGAGATGGGATCTATTTTTAATTATTTGGTTATAAAGGTTCGATAAATGGAAATTAGGTAGCCCACTTAAGCTCGTATGTCCTCCCAAGTGTCCACATCTTATTTTTTATTTTCAATGTTTTACTTTTATGAGTATAATTTTCAGCATTACCACAATCACCTACTTTCCTCTTTCATGAACTATAATTTGTATTTAATTTTTGAGTTCTATTTCACAAAGTATTTGTATGTGTTATATATTTATGTACTCCTAATTGAACCTCAACAAGAATATATTCAAGATATGACATGCTATCATCATAGGTGGAATTCTGGTTGATCTTTGTGAAGAATGTATGTACACCTCAATATTACCTTCCACACATTCTATACATTGATTCATTCGATTGGTGTGTGGATGCTGGTGTTTGTGGTATCTGTCACAACAGAGTTTCCAAAATACTTGAACAGGTACTTCTAATATTTCTTAGTTACATTTTGGGTCTTCTCATTCTGAGCGCTTGCACCTTTCATTATTATGAACACCTAAGTTGAAAATTTGTCATGCGTCAACAGTAAGAGGATAATATGACAACATTAACACTATCATGCGTCAACAAATATCCTTGTCACTCATTTGATAATGTTTGTGTCATGCTTGAACAAGATAATTGTTGTGTTTCAACATTAGCCATGTGAGGTGTAAAAACACAACCCTGTCATGGGTCAGTTGAGTCTCCTTATCACACATCCATAGAAAACCATTATTACACATCAAAAATACAATAATTTGTGTGTCGAGAAATTTTTTTATCGTGTGTCAACAACAATACAATTGTGTGTGAAAAGGAGTAGCGTCAGGTGTCAACAACAAAACTCTTATCATGTGTCAGTTTTATATCCTTGTCTCCCATCCATAGAAAAAAATTTGTCATGCTTCAACAAATACAATAATTCACCCCACAATAAATATAATTTTCACGCATCGGAGAAAAATATGTTTGTGCGTCAACGAAAATACAAATCAAGCGTCAATGTAGTAGTATCAAGCATTAAAACCAAACTCTTCGTATGCATCAAATGTATCTCCTTGTTGCTCATCCATAATAAAACCTTTGTCATGCATCGGTAAGTATTATTAGTCACATATAAACAAATAACACTTGTCACCCAACTACAAACTACAAAATAGTAAACAAATATGCACTGTGCACTGGTTCTTAGAGTATACAAGTTCATGGTATTTGATATGCTGGTAGCTGAACCAGTAGTAAGGTACTAGTGGTAGTATACTACCAAATGAATCACATAGGTTTTTATGGTAGATGATTTCAAATGTAGGCGAAACCAACCCTTAAAAAAAGATACTTTAAATTTTAGCTTAACAAGACATTGACCTAATTAAAAAAATTTCCTTTTAAAATTTTCAAAAATAAAATATCACCATATTACAAATATTCGCCACTAAAATTATCCTTGCATCTTGATTAACTAATATTGATATGTATGATGAATGGTCAACTTTAATGATGAATTCATTGTTCAATAAATGAATTAAAAATTAATGTATGGCTTATTCACCCCCTTCGTCATTTTTCATCTAACATTTTGTATCAAAGATGGTCCTTGTGAAAATGTTTGTCAACTTGAAGGATATCCTCATGAAGATAAATAAATGATTAACTCTTCATATGTTCAAGTTTCTTTATGGAAGAAGTAACAATTTGTAGAGTATTTCATTCATATTATACAAGATTATATATGTTCCATAGAGTTAGAGAATGGTCAAGTTATCAAAAATATAGAATGAGAGGTTGAGAGAGTGTCTAAATCTCGAAGGACAAAGAATAATATTATTTCAAGTCTGAATAAAATTTTAAAGCCCTAGAATATTATTTATATGGTGTATCTAATAGATTAAATATTGATGATAATATGTAGAAGATATATTAATCTCTTGATGAGATATTCTATAGTAAAAGGGTTGTTAGTGTCAAGAAAGACCTAGGTTTCAAAGAACAGAAAGTGGAAAATGTTGACAAAGCCAAACCAAATTCTCAAGAATTCAAGGGGACAAAGAGAACTGATTTAAGAATGTATAATCCTATTTTAAAACATAATGTAGCTACGTATGACTCTTTCTTGATTGGTTATTTCTATATTTGTTATGACTTTGGTCATAGAGCTAGAGATTGCAAAAGAATGCTTCTTAGGAATGATGAAAGTATCTTAAAAAGAGAATTATACTCATATTTTTAGTATGGTCACAAGGATTGTGGTTAGAAACTTAGAGTATATTACTCTAGACATTGGAAAGGTGTGGTGTGTTACAAGTGTCACAAACAGGGACAAGTTTCTAGATTTTGTCACCAGCGTGACTTTCCAAGAATCAAAAATAGTTTTCAAGAAAATAAATTTCGTCAAGTTACTTCTGATCTTTTGAAGGATTTTTTTGATATTCTAGAGCTATCTAAATCAAAGGTATTTCCTTAACTATGTCTCGCTAACAATCCATGTGGATGAAACAATGTTTTCGAGATGAAGGTTATAGAAATTTCCGTTGTTCCTTGATAAGATAGTTTACAACTTGAAAACTCTTCAACGTTATATCCTCACAAATATTTCTTCCAAATTTCATGAAGTATCAATTAATAAATTATGTTTTTGATGATTTCATTAAACCAAACCCTAGTTTCATGATTTAATCACATAGTGTAAACCTGAAAATAGATTTTTAAATGTTTCTTATTTTTCCTATAGTCCGTAACATTTTTAAGGAATTGGAAAGAGTGTTCACATAAGTTACAAATTTTTCAAAATGTACAAAGTTTCAAAGAATAACTACAGCTTTTTGTGACTCAAGGTTCTACAACATAGAACTTTTATTTATCTCTTATAATCATATACCACAAGTTTAGATAAAAAAACATATACCATGTCTTAGGATAAGCCATTATAAACAAAATATTTCTACAAATGAAGAAAGTAAAAATTAAAGAGAAATTATTATGAGATCACTCCTAAGTTTGTTTTAAAGATGACCACCATTGTACCACTTCGAGTTTAAATGACTTGAAACCGTAGGTTGACACTAACATGAATTTTACCCAAGCCTATGAAGAATGAAAACACCTCAATCATGAAATTTTTATACTCTCTCATAATGCTCACCATTATAATCTTTGAAAGAAAATTTCACAAAGTTTCAAGACCATAACCCTCACTTGATGACCTAATACTGATACATCACTATGAGTATTAGAAATTTGACACTTTGAGAATCACTCGATAATTGGGGACATATTCCATAAGGGGGTTAACACACCCGATAGCACTCCATTTGTATATGGGATTTCTAGCTTGAATTCAATCTTGGGACTATACAATAAAAAAACACTACAGGAGAAACTTATTCATCACATCTAATGGTCATGAGACCATATGAACAACTCCTCCAAGATACATGTGACATGAATAGATAATTATCTAACTTATATTTATAGAAGCATCCTTCATCTAACTTGCTTTCCACCAAGATAATACTGTATTTGTACACAATTTACAAAAAAAATATAAATTCCATGTTATACATGTATAATTGGCTAACATAACAACAAAAAAAAGGCATGGAAATAGACTTATTCAATCTTGAGATGCTTCAATATTTTTCACAAGTCATATTAAGTCAAAACAACTCAACTTGTGCTTATAGTTCCAAGAAGACAGTTTGGAAGACAAATAACCTTGTTTGAAAAATATTCATTACATCCTTATTTGTTAACAATATTCCTCAAACTTCTTGCAAAATATCATGTTTTGAGATCTCTTAAAAAAGTGTTCTATTATTTATTAGAAGAAGGATCGAAACATTTTCTTGGATGCTAAGAATTCAGAGTGCTTATTTTCTCTTCTCAAAGAACCATTTTTAGAAAAACTTGGAAAAATTTAAACCCCCATTTCAAAATCTAATGAAATTTGACATGAAGAAGTAAAAGACATACCCCTACACATTCCATGTTTTATTATGTCATATATTTTCATGTGAATATCTGACTAATCTCATTTACCTTCGAAAACACTACAAGTTCTCAAAGTCAACTATGGATAGCTTTTAAAGTTTTCCTCTAGAGCAAAAATAAATATTGCTATTACTCGGACATACACTAGAAAATATTCATAGACTACTACCATGCTTATATGACCTTTCCATGAATTTTACCAACTTCTCAAACCTCATCTGACTCTAGAAACAGGTCTAAATGGGCCAGTTTCAACTACCACTTCCACAACATGACTTGATATAAATTGTGAGAGATATTTCCCATTCTTGGA